>PVJH01002742.1:0-159832 GCA_004026705.1 Nesogale talazaci | reverse complement strand
TGTTTGACTGTTGATCTGATGGGTCCAGCCAGGGTAGAAGAAAGAACCACAAAAATATTATGCCAGGACAAATCATAGGCTTGAGACAAATAGCAGAACTCCTTGATGTAAGTGGTGGGATCATTAGAGAATGAACCTAAGCACTTTTCAATCTGAGATGAGTCAGTGAGAGAAAAGGGGACGTGAACCCATATCACCCCTTCAGCTCTGGCCACTTCCTGGGAAAGGACAAAGAAGTGGGGGATTCTGAGATCTGATATGTTTACTGACAGGAGAGACAAGTACGGGTTCAGCAGGCAGAGGAACAGTTGGGACAGGGAAGGAGGGGGCGAGTGGAAGGAAAAGCGCGGAGGCAAGGTGAGTGCTCAGGCTGGCCAGGTTGGTTTGGAAAGGTAGTGAGAGGCGAAGGGCTCAATGTAGGAGAATGTGAAAGGTAGGTTTGTTGTACCAACCTGGCTGAAGACAATAGGTGGGCCTGTTGTGACAACATGGGCAATGAACACATGAGATCACTTGAAGGATGGAGATAGAAATGGCTCGGCAAGCCCCACCCTTGCCCTCTTGCTCTTGGATCTTTGCACCAGCCAGCTGCCTTGTTTGTCCTGTGCCTCGATCTCCAAGCGACACAACACATCGGACACCTAATCGGTGGACTGTGTTGCTGTGAGTTAAGGTTCCTTCAAGCCCTGCTTTGCTACACTCCTGGAATATACATCTCTTGAGCTGGGGACTGTCAGACCCTGTCGTCTGGCTGACCATTGGTGACCTGCCTTGCTGTTTGCTGCTTGTGGTCGGACAGCCTGAATTGCTCTACAGAGAACTACTCTGTGGCCCTCAAGACTCCAAGGACTGCCAGTCTACTAGCTGTCTCACGCAAGTGAGTTACACCGAGTCATTTGTACTGCTTTATAGATTAGTTAACTGTTTATTTCCTTTTTCATATATCCTTCTATCTATATAAATATATAAAAAGAATTACTAGTTGTCGAAGTCCGGCAATGGCCCCTGCCCTTCCCCTGCTGTAATTTGCGTTCCAGTAACCACTTTCTGTGAAAAGCTTTCCGTCCAGCCCCTGACCTTATGCAGTTGCCCAAGGCCACAGGGGAACGACTCAACCATCACATATGACCTACCCCTCTCCAAGACCACAGAGTGAACACTGGACCTCCTCCTCCCCAAGGCCACAGGGGAACGACTCAACCTTCACGTAAGCCCTGCCCCTCCCTGTTTTGCAAAGAATAGCCTGACCTTTTCTGGGTTGACAGGGGGTATAAAAATTCCCCTCTGCCTTGACTGGGCACACCTTCATCAGCTTGCTTCCCCACAAGCTGTTGAACCCGTCCGCTTGCTTCCAATAAAGCCTGCTTTAATCTCTTCTAATTTGGACTCTTCCTTCATTTCACACACAAAATTCCTAACACTAGTGTCCTGGTTTTGTTTCTCTAGAGAACCCTGTCTAACACAGAGAAAGAGAATCTTTCTGGGATAAGAGAACCTGGGAAGGGGTACAGGAAATGCAGAGAGAGAGGGATGGGAGTACAGAAAAAAGAAAGCCTTAACATATGGAACCTCAAGTCACCTCCTTTAGCAGAAGTTACTTAGAACAGTTAGATTACTGAAATAAGAAAATCCTTTGTTGGGGCTGAGCCCCGGTGGCGTAGTGGTTGTGTGCGGGACTGCGGCCCACTGGGACGGAGGTTCAATTCCAGCAGTGGGGCTGGGCCTCCTACTCCCACCACTGGAGAGCAGTGATGCCAAAAAAAAAAACAAACAACAAAAAAAGGAAAATCCTTTGTTTGGGCCACTTAGATCTATTATCTGCACCAGGGCTACTCAACCCAGGGAAAAGAAATATGAGTCACTTTGGATGAATGTCCAGTGCCAGTTCCAGTTTAGTGGGGTTGGCCAGGAGGCAATTGGTGGTATCCAGGGGTCAATTTTATAATTTTTATTACCCATGGCTAATATCCGGAGACCAATAGTCAAAGCTAAGGACTAGTGTCCCAATCATTTATTATTGACTATGGAAGGAATAAAGACTGAAGTGTTGACAGGGATGTCTCCACTGCAACCCCAGAGGGCGATCTCTGACGTGGCTATGCACTTATGGACAGAGAGATCAGCAGGGGGTCACCAAAATAAACACCAGTCAGGACATAAGTCTGTGTTGCCAGACCAGAGTGTGGCTGAGGATCCCTGAGGCAAGAGGGAGAGGAGGGCTCCCCAAAACTGTGCTGGGCAGCTAAGAGGGTGCCCAGCACCAAATATTAGGCTTGCCATGATAAACTGAGGACAGGCCAGAGAGAAAGAGAAGGAGAAGTTTATTCTGCACTCCCAGGTGGGATGTACCGGTCTGAGAGTGGGGGCCAGTGAAGATGCACTTGTCTGTGTGGAAGAACAAGTTTTTAAGCTGGTCAAGAGGGGAAACAGGAAGGGAGGGGGCAGGAGCTGCACCTGCAGGGGTGTAAACCATCTCCATCCTTGAAATTCTGAGGTGGGGCGGTGTCTTGATCTTTTGGCCTGATACCAAGAAGATGCATGGCTCATTGTCCTGGAGCCCTTTGACGCTATCTGCCTTGGTCTTATAAAAGCTGGTCAAGCTGTTGCTATTGTCTCAACCTGTACCTAACCCAACACAAGGAAGACGGGAATTGTGTTTGGGATCCAGGTCCATTTATCACCTGGTGAAAGGGCTATATATTTATGCTTTCTCAGAATAAAGCTGATGGACTCCCCTTAGAAGGAGGCAACTACGTTTGGACAAAGAATGACTAGGAGGAGATAAAGTGACCACCCAATCTGTGATTCCGTTTCCAGGTGGCTAACACCCTGAACAGAGGAGCTATTTGTTTATGTTTTCACAGGCAAAAGAGGTAGGTGGATTTCTCTTCAGCCAGCAAGGCCCAGAAGAAAGGAAGCAAGCTGATACTGTGACCGGAGCCAAGAGGGAATTACCAGGTGCCCCAATGAGGGAGGTAAAATTTTAATTTTACTCTAGGTTTTGAAACTTTATGTGTGGGTGCCAGCCCTAGCTGTTTAACCTTTATTTCTCAAGCATGAAATAACTGACTGGTCTTTAAAGAAACCGGCCATGACTTCTATATAATAATGGGTGACACGTTGGCAGAATGTGAAAACAATATTACTAGAGATGGGAAAGGAGATATGGAAGCCTATAAAATCATGAGTTACTGGCATGTCCTTGCCAACAGATTCAAATGGCTGAAATGTCAGGGACCACATGGAAAAGTGTTAAGAAATGACACTGTAACTATTATGGATGGCCCCACACATACAGAAAATTTCTAACTAATTGCTCAGAAGAATTCATCATCATGGAATTATATTATATTATATTATACTATACTATACTATTATATTATATTATTATCATTGATTATATCTGTGGTTGCGAGTGGCCCAGGACCCCTAATGGCATTATCACTGCTAGGTCAAAGTTAATGGCCTGGCATTAAGGGGGCCTTGCACCTCCCCACCCCTGGTTACTGAAGCCTGAGACAGGACCTGAGGAGTGGGACCTGTGGAAATTACCTCTTGCCACTAAGCCTTTAACAGGTTATATAGGAAGCATTACTGGCACCAGACAATCTGGCTATACCTATGCTTTTCACAAGAATGAGGTTCAATACATAGTCTCATTTTTAAAGCTGCCTTGTGTCCTTGTTGTAGGAAACATCATTATAAATAAAAACCGTTTGTGGCTGAGCCCCGGTGGCGTAGTGGTTGTGCGCGGGACTGCGGCCCACTGGGACGGAGGTTCAATTCCAGCAGTGGGGCTGGGCCTCCTACTCCCACCACCGGAGAGCAGTGATGCCAAAAAAAAAAAAAAACACAAAAAAACCGTTTGCAGTGTCACTAGCCATAATTGTTGATTGTTCGTTTGCATTAACCATGCTCTGCTTATAACCCCTTCTAAAGATAGCATCTTCATCCTAAAGAGCAGGTGTGGATCCCAGTGGAGGTGAAATGCAGATGGGAGAGGATTCCAGAATTGTCCTTCATACCGCGAGTGATGTTGGAGATGCTGAAAACATTTGCAAGGGCTTAAGGGAAACATTTCATTACATGTGATTCAGCTAAAAAAGGATATTTTCTATACATTCGAAGGTAGACTCAAGGCTTCCACTAGCTCTGAGGTGATTAAACAAATGGTGGATGGCATAGAAAGAGGCTGGATCCCACGGACTTGGATTCCAAGTATTTCACATAGTCTTAAGTTCCGGTCTGACTGTACTGTCTGTCATCATAATTTTGATGCTTGCAGTCTTGTGCCACTTCTAAAGGAAGCTAAAGGATATGAAAAGTGACCATGTTGCCTCTATGATGCTATTAAATCTTAAACATAGTACAGAAGGGGGGAATGTGGGAAACTAACACTAAGGGAAATGTAACAGGGACTTATTCCCAGTACAGAGGAAATCTGGAAAGCTAGTATCCCAAGGTTGGAAAGCCACAGCTTTGGAAAGTTAGAGACATATTCCGAGTCCATTTTCCTGCGTTAACTATCTTGTCCACACTGTAAAGCAAGCGCATGGCTGATTCTGTCTCCCTATAGAAGCAGACATTCCTATTTCCTCTGTCTCTTCCTGCCTTGCTTTCCATCCCCTCTCATACCTTCCTCCAATAGGAGATGGACATGGGGGTGGGGCTGGCTTTATCTCCTGACCCTGGATTCAAAATGGTTGCTATAAACCTGAATTTTTGGTTTGGTTACTTCGATGCATAGAAAAGAAGCATGTGGCCCCTGTGGCTCTTTTGAATTTAATATATAAAACAAAATGGAGAATCGTGGGTTACAGAAAGTTTTCTCCCAAGTTGTATGCCCCCAATATATGCCATACCCAAGATGCTGCTTGCTACACAGGATAAATGACGGTACACCAGGTGGTCAACAAAAGTAGGTCAGAGGTCATTCTCCCTAAGGATTATCATCTTTCTAGAGCAACCAGACTGTATAGTCTGACTCACCCTACGTAGGGCCCACTCCCTTCTGATATTATTCCCTTGAAGGAGTGAAAGAAGGCAAGCCCAGGACCACCCCAGGATGACTAAGGTTAGGCTACTATATTGAGTCAAGGGTCTACCCATCTTGCCACACATGTACCCCTATTCCCTCCTTTTACTATTGCGTATATACCCCTAGGTATATATTGCTTGTATTGTCTATGTTACAATCCATTCCTATGATGTAGGTCGTTATCTGTAATCAGGAGGCTTGCATGTCCCCAAATATATATAAACTTTGGTTCGAAATAAAATCACAGGGCTTCCTCTTGCCCTCTCTGCCCATGCAGTGCATGGACCTGGCTGGTGAGATCATGGCAGTTCAGGAGGTGAGCATGCTACCATGAAATGTGCCTGACTCCTTTATTTTACCTTCTTTTCTATCTCTCCTGTTCTCTATGACTTTACTATAATCTTTATCGATCATAACTGTACAATTGTGCCTACTGAACCCGTGATAGTTGTGAGGGGCTGGTCTACCCCCACAGCAGTCAAGTACTTAGCTATGGTTTTATCAAGCCCCCTATTGATAAATTATTATTAACAAAACTCCAGACTTCATTTGATTCCATCATTTCCCAGCTCCTCCACAAATGCTCTGTTCCACGAGTTCATCTATTTGGCAGTCACCTCTCCTAAGTCTCATCTGGTCTGTGAAAATTTCTGTTTTCCATTAGACAGAGTTGAAGAAGTTTTTCCATCACATCATATGAAGGGGCACACAATATGAAAATGAGCTACTACTGGTGATGTTAACCTTGATCACTTGGCTAAGGTTATGCCTTCTAGGTCTGCCTACTGCAAAGTTACTCTTCTTCCCCTTCTCCAGATTCAATTCCTTGAAAGGAAGTGACTTAGTCTAGACCATATTCAGAGAGGAAATTTGTAGGCCCCATTCTCTATATGATATATAATATGCACCATGGTATATACTATATTTAAGAAACCCTGGTGGTGAAATAACTAAGTGCTTGGCTGATAGTGGGAAGAAAAGTCAACAGTTTGGACCCATCAGAGAAACAATGTAGCAGGATGTCAGCTGCTTTAAAGATTATAGCCTTGGGGCTGAGCCCCGGTGGCATAGTGGTTGTACGCAGGACTGTGGCCCACTGGGACGGAGGTTCAAGTCCAGCAGTGGGGTTGGGCCTCCTACTCCCACCACCGGGGAGCAGTGATGCCCTCCCCCCCCCAAAAAAAAGAGATTATAGCCTTGGAAATCCTATAAGAGCTTCTGTCCTGTATGGTCTCTATGAGTTGAAATTGATTGATTATATATATATATATTGACTATGTGTAGATAGATATTATTTGGAATGCTTTGGTAAGGAAAGTTTGTGTCAGCTTATTTTTTTTTCCAGAAACTATTTTTAAAATTGGCACTATATATATACATACTGATTACACACACATATATGTGTGTATGTATGTATGTATGTATATATATATACACACACATACTCAGCTTAACAAATAAGCCTTATAACAAAAGGCAAAAATTTCAGAAATCCTGAAGAGAGATTTTGATAGCTTAAATTAGTTCCTATGCATATTTACATCAATCTTGGGAGCTAAGAGGTAAGAAGATTCCACTTAAGAAGATGGCAGCTATCATTCAGACTAAATGTTCAAAAAAAACTTTGACTTTACTTATCCTGATGCATTGGAAACACTTCAGTCCTTCACTCTGGACACTTATTTTACCTTAGATCACTTCACTGCATTCCTACCTTACTACTTCACCCATAGACATCTTCCCTGACCTCTCTGACTTGGTCAAATCCACATATTATGGTTCTCATGTTACCAGTACTCTCTGCGAAATGAAAAGTTGGGGGTTCACATTGTCATTCACAAAATGTTGCTATCACCACAGTTCCACGTTCACATTCTTTCTAGTACATGATGACTCGATTACTTAATTATATCCTCCACCACTATTTCTGGTTTGCTTATCATTATTTTATGTATATATACATACAGATGCCTGCACAACAAATGAGATGTTCAGTAAGAGGAAAACAATAAACCTACAGATTGTGGAGAGGGGACAGCCTGCCATGCCCACACAGAAGCAATCCAAGAAGGAAAAAGAGAGAGGGAGGCTTTAGACCCCATATCGACGCACAAAGCCCTGAGGACAATATCCCTGCAAGGAGCTACTAAGGAACAGAAATGACCGTAAGGCCGACACCAGCTCGAGACATGATGTCCCCTCACTGGAGCATACCTCAACAGAGGACAATACTGGGGACATATATGCCAGCTCCTCTCCCTAACCTGGCCAATTTGTCTCTGATTGGCACGTAGCCCCCTCTTTTCATGAGTTTCTCTATTTGGTTACATTGCTATCAAGTTCGGGGTGCCATGGTGAGGTCTGCATGCACACTCCCAACACTGTAGAGACATAACCAATACTGCCCCCCTGGGTGGAATAGTGCCCTGTTTCCCCAGTGCCATTGTCTCCCTCCCTCACCTTAACCCCCTTCCTTTTCTTTGTGTTGGACTAACATTTACATCTTTGGGTTTGGTTTGTCTGTCCCCGACTCAGCTGCCTGTACCTCAACCAATAAAGTGAGAGATAAGTGACTTTTCTTCTATACCTACTGTACTTATTATGCTTACTTCAGGGGATTCATGCTGTACTTGTCCTTTTGTGATTGGCTAGGAGGGTATTGTAGATTTTAGAAATAAATCATTGTTTGTTGTGTCAGTACTAAAAATGCCCGTCACCCACCCCGTCTGTGGGTTCCCTTGTTACTTGGTGAAGTCTTTCAACAAACAGGTGTTTTATACTTAGCATATCCCACTTGTTGATTTCAGGGTCACCTCTGTGTGTATCCTTCCCTACTGCAGTTAGCCTATGTATTCCCTGAGCCAAGGTTTTTAGGTTTGTCCCAATTCCTTCATTGATGGTCCTGATAGTTTGAGGTCTGTGAACCATCCTGAGTTTGTTCTTATGCAAAGGGTGAGGTAAGGACCTTGTTTCATTTTTCTACAGATGGATATCCATGGTTTCCAGCACCATGCTCTTTGGGATCTGTCCCAAAATCAGTTGATTATATGCTAATGGTTCTGGGTTTTCTGTTCTTTTCCATTGATCTGAGTATCTGTCATTATTCCACTACCACATTGTTTTGATCACTGTGGCTGTGTAGTGGGTGTTTAAGTCAGGTAAAGTAAACCCTCAGACTTTGGCCTTCTTCTTGAGGAGTTCTCTGCTAATTCTGTGTTTCTTCCCTTTTCATATGAAATTGGTGGTCAGTTTTTTCAATTGTCTTAAAAAAGATGGTTGGTAGTTGAATTGGAATAGCATTTGTGTTAATCCAAGTTGATGAGAGAAACAAATTCACAGACACTCATATGTGTATATGAAATAATTTGATATTCAAGAGCAATTGAATATTGAGAAATATTGAGAAAACATCTCAGCCCAGTCCAGATCAAGTCTGTAAGTCCGATATTAGTCAATATGTTTGATACTAATTTATAAATTCCACTTCAGACTCCCAAAACACATGTGAAGACACTGAAAGCAGGAAGATCACAGGCCAGTGGGTGAAAAGTCTTGTGGATCCAGTGGTGGCAGAAGTAAGTCTGCACTGGCATAGGTCTCCACATGACTCCTTCAGGTCCAGGGTTCTAACATAGTTTCATGTGTTTTCTCAACAGGAATGTCTCTCTCTTCCTCTTCTTGGTATTTGCTGATAGGCCTAAAAAGATTCTCACCTGAGCACATTGTATGTGTCTGCCTTTTTTTTTCTTTCTGCTCTTAAGATTTTCTCTTTTTTTTTTCCTGCAAAGTTGGATAATTTAACTATTATGTGCCCTGGTGAGTTCTTCTTGGAGTTCAGTCTAATTGGTGTCCTCTGCTTCCTGTAAGAATGTCTGATTCTCATTCATTAAGGTGGGGAAGTTTGCTTCCAGAAATTACCTCACTCATCTAGCTGTTCACTTCTTCGTTGTGTCTTTTTCTAGTAGACCAAATATTTAAATAATGTTCTTCATAGCATTTGTCATTGATCTCAGATTTTTCTCCACCTCTTTGATTATCTTGTTTGACTTTTTTTCTCATTTGTTGAAATCTCCCTGATTGTCCTCAAGCTGACTGGTATTATTCTCCACCTCTTGTAGTCTGTTGGTGAAGTCTGTGACCTTGTGTTTTGCTTATGTTACCTCATCCATTATTTCTTGCTTTTCCCTGTGGTGTGCATTTTTATCTCTTCTATCTTGGACTACAATTCCTCTATCATTGTGTCATTCTTCTGTGTTTCTTCCCTCATATCCTGTATTATTCCAAGCATCATTCTGAAGATTTCTTTTTGTGGCAGATCCATGTCTGATTCTTCTATGAGTGTCATTAGGCTTACAACGTCCTCTGTGGTTGTGTTTTATTTTTCTTGTTTTTTTGTTGAGGGTGTTGAGGTATGTTGCTATCTTCACTTTGGAATAACAGGGCACCATTTTTCTGGGACACCAAAGGGTCCTTAATTCTTTCTCTGTGTGATTGGTAAGAATATTGGTGGTGGGTCAGATTGCTATGTAGGTAAGGAACCTCAGCAATTCTGGTCGGTGGCAGTGGGGGTCTCAGAGTGTGGTCTAAGGCAGATGATAGTAGGTATGTCACTGACTGGTAGGGGCAGGTCTGTAGTGGAGGTACAGACCTGGTCTGTACTGTCAGGTCACAATTTTCAGTCTTTTAAAGACTATGTGTTGCCCCAAACTGGTTGAGCCAGTTTTTGCCTTGGGCTGTTGCTATCAACACCTGTTGGCTTTTCCCATTTTTTAATATTAAAATCCTAGGCTATGGTCTGGATATTAGTACTCTAGCTAGGTTGCTATGCTTTTGCTATGGTAAGGAACAGAGTTCTGAAGGCTTGCATTCAAAGTTACACAAAGGACCACAGCCTGGACTTAAAAATGTTTTTTAAAAACTTTTTCCTTTGTATAATAGGTTTGTGGGGTGTCCTGGTATCAGGGCTATGCCGTGCTGTCCCCCAGAGAAGGGGGAGTGTGGGTTTGGGGCCAACTGGATATGAATTTGCACACCCCCCCCCTGCACTTCTGTGTCACTCCAGGCTATATCAGGTTGTCTCTGAGAACTGCATTCTTTCACAGGTAAATATCCCAGTGGATCATCCATTGCTATAAATTACTGTATAATTATCTATTGTTACCAACACTAGCAGGCGTGGAACTGGGAGAGGCAAAATGGGGATGGCCTATGTAGTCACTCTGTTCTTGCTGGGGAGGGGAGTTCCAAAGCCCTAGACTGCAGGCACAGGATAGATAGCAGCCAAGGAAACTCTGGTGTGATGTCTTCTGGCTAGCTCTAGGAGACACTTTGCTTGCCTGGGATCATGACCACGTTTAGATAGCAACCTGGGAAAATTACTGCCCTGTGGGTCTAGAGCACAGGAAGGAGTGGCAGACATCGTCCTGCTGGACCAAGTGAATGATTATTGGAGCCTACTGACAGTCACAGTTAGAGCATTTCAGCCAATTCTTGAATCATTTCATGGGTGAAAATCAAAGGGAGAAGTCTGAACCAGATTCTAGTACACCAAATCTATTTTTTAGCAACTGGCCTCCCAGTATTGGCCTCTTTACCTCTTAATTTTCTGGTCTAACAACTGGTGTGCTAGGTGGGTGATTCTACCTGGACGCCATCTTGACTTCTCTTTAACGTGAGATTTTAATCAAACTTCTGTAGTTTTGTTTTCGTTGGTTAGTGGTGACACTTCCAGATCTGTTAGCTTTTGTAGTTCTTGTGTCATGATTACAGTCTTATTCATTCTAAGTAGTACAGATCATAATCTAAGTTAAAGTAACACAAATTTGACCCTTAGTCTCTTTCTGTTCAGTCGCAATTGGTTTAAACTGTCTAAGCAAATTCTGATAGTGAGATTTTATTGCTGACAATTTCTTCAAGAGAATAACTGGATTTTCCTTGCCAGCTGAATCAGAATAATTATTCTTGATTTCATATTCCATCCATCAGTTCCAGGTCATTGAGTTCTGTCTCCATGTTGAATAGTCAACCTGGATTGCTTCTTAAGGGTATAGAATTGTGTTTGGACTTTGGGGAGCTTTGAGAGTGAGGACTCCTTTCCTCTTCTTTCTAAACATATAGTATAGTGTGTAGAAGTGGAATTTAATCAAATTCAGGTCTTAAGCTCAGACATCTACTAAAGGGCTGAGAATTAAGAGGTCTTTCCCTACAAAATGGAAATTTCAAAGCCAAAAGGATTGGGAGATAGTTTCAACAAAAGGAAAGGCTAAGAGACCTTAGGGAATCAGGAGAAGGGTGGATTAACTGGGAGTAGGAAGGAAAGATCGGTGTAGGATGACAACATAAGAGGAACAAGATTGTCCAAACACCTGCCTTGCTAACAATTACTCTATGTCAGGATGGGAATACGGTTGTTTTTAGCTGATTCTGCTATTCATTTGTTCTTTCTTAGTCCAGGAAGGCACAGTGAGTCACATTGGTGCAAGCGTCAGCCCCTGTTCTAAAACGCTCATGAGAAGTCAAAGGTCATTAGAGTTCCTTAGTGGAGTTCAGCCTTGAAAGAAGAAAACAGTTTTAAAAATGGCCCAGTTCCAACACCATTTAAATTGGGATCTTCCAACAGTGAGTATGCTTTCCAGTTTCTTAAGGACTTCAATTCCCTGAAGAAACTCTCGGAAAGAAAAAGGAAACTCCCAATTCTCTCCCACAGAACAAAAGCCAGAGACAGCGAAAGGGGGGTAGGGAGTGGATCTAGAACGCAGGTGGCAGATGAAGTGAGAAGAGGAAGGACTCTTATCCTTTGGGATGAGATGGAAGGAAATCCAGTTCTCCAAATTTCACTTCACAGAGCCATCAATTTGCTGGAAGACTGGTTGGACAAATTCACCAATTTCATCATTTACTAAAATTATGTTTCCTTTAATTTGTATAGAGTTTAAACCAATTTGCATGGTTACGTTGGTTTCTACTACTTTTGAAGATGTCTACAAAGTATCAGCTGAACAATCTGAAATTTAGTTTAGCTTAGTGTTATTCACAGCTGTTTCACTGAAGTAATTTTGTCATGATTGGCCAAATCTAGTGCATTCTAAATTTTTCCTTTCTTTAGATCTAATGACTTTTGGGAATGAGAATGCTATTCTACAAATATGTGCAATGACTCAAATGTCAATAATGCTTATAAATAATCATGGGTGGTGAGTGTATATCTCTTCCAAATGATTTTAATTCAATGATTTTGTTTTTATTCCTGCACATTTTTGTGTATTTACAATTTTAATAATAGGTCGGAGTTTAAATATGGCAATACAATATATGACAGTTACATGATTTCATGTGTAGGGATGGAATTCAACCTGACAATCAAGTCAGAGCCTGAATGTGCTTCCTTGTGGGCATGGTTTTCTCATTCAGAGGGCCCTGGTAATCTTCCCTTCTTTCTCTGCATTCACTTTCCTGTTTGTGAACCCCTCTGAGAGCTGCCAGTTCCTGTGATGTTTCCACCACCATTGCATCCACATTACTTTGCACCCATGTTCCTGTGAAATTCCTACATTCTGCATTATTGCATGTAGCTGCGAGAGTCTGAAGGGGGACTCATGGACTAGTATTGAACTTAAGGACTTGAATTTGACTGGTCTGGGATGTTTGTTCAACATATAAGTATTTCTTGATAGAATTCTCTTTCTCAGACATATATGACTGTTACTGGATTTGTTTATCTGGTCAGCCAACCAAACAGAGTATTTTCATTTACCCCTTGTCTGCCTATTTGCCATACTGTGTTGGTGTGTGTTTTGCTTTGCCGTTGAAAGCTATTTAACTGGCATTTCAAATACTAGAAAAGGTAACCTTGGTGGACAGATTTCAGACTTCGGCAGACTATGAAGGAAGAACTGTCACTCTGCTTCTGAAAATAGTCTTTAGTGAGAACATTCTGAATAGCAGTGCAGCATTGTCAGAAGAGGAGCCCCTTAGGTTGGAAGACATTTGAAACACAACTGAGTAAGAGCTGCAACCTGAAAATAGAGTTTCGCACTAGCGGTAAAGATTCAGTGATTATATGAGAACCTCCACTTGTTGATGTGGTATGACTAAGGAATTAGAATAAAAAGTTACAAACACCAATCCATTAATAATTGGAATGTGAAATGTATAAACCATGCATATAAGAACATTCTAATTTATAAAAAATGTTATGGAATGCATAGATAGGCAATTTGACATTAATGAGCAGAAATGGCCATTTTGAAGGGGACAATCCTATGACCCATTATTTGGGAATGACAATGGAAGAGAGTAACAATTGCATTCATTGTTTTTGTGGGTTTTTTTTTTTTGCATCACTTCCCAGGTGGGAGTAGGAAGCCCAGCCTTGCTCTTGGAGAGCTGCTGCTGGATTTGAACTGTCAACTCTGTGGGCCGCAGTCCCGCACTCCACCACTCCACCACCAGGGTTCAGCTTCTATTGCATTCATTGTTAAAGAGAACATTTCAATATCAATTTTGAAGTGCAATGCTGTCAGTGATGGTATACTATATAGAAGTCTATAATTAAGGTCAGCTAATACAGCTCAATGCCAAGGATGAAGAAATTGAAGATCTTTTTCAATGTCTGCAATCTGGAACAGATCAAACATACAATCCAAATGCATTTGGAATTACAAGGATTGTGAAAGTTGGAAACAATACTGATTGGTAATTGAAAAGTATGGTCTCCATGATAAAAATAATACTGGAGAATTTCATGATAAAATTTTTCAAAACCAATGGCTAACTCATGGCACATACTTTTTCCTACAATATAAGTGGCAACTATATATGAACTATGCTGGACAGACACACAGGAATCAAATAGGCTATCATCAACTAAAAGGTCAATATCTTGTGTGATATTGATCATAGTATGGAATCCAATTGATACAACCATTTTTTCAAATTTATGCACCAACCACAAAAACTAGAGATGAAGAAATTGAAGAATTCTTCAGTAAGAAATTGATCAGCCTATTACCATACCACCCTGAACGTGCCCAATCTCGTCTGATATCAGAAGCTAAGCAGGGTCAGGCCTGGTTAGTACTTGGATGGGAGAAATTGATCAAACACACAAGATGAATGGATAACTCTTGGTTATTGGAATGCAAAAGTTGGAAACAAAGAGGCAGAAATGGTAGTTGAAAATATGGATTAGGTGGAAGACATGAAGCTGGAGATCTCATGAATGAACTTTGTAAACCAACAAATTGTTCATGCCAAATACTTTATTTCAACCCCACAGAGGCAACTATACACATGGACTTCCCCAGATGGAATACACAGAAATCAAATTGACTAAATTTGTGGGAGGACAATGGAGAAGCAGCTAAAACTAGACTAGGGTCCAACTGTGGAACAGACCATTAATTGCTTACATGTAAGTTCAGAATAAAGCTGAAGAAAATTTAAACAAGTCTACCAGAGTCAAATACAATCTCGAGTCAGCGCCACATGAACTTTGAACTTCTCAGGAACAGATTTAACATGTTGAACACTAATGGTGGGAGATCAGATTAGCTATAGGATAACATCAAGACTATTATTCACAAATAAAGCAAAACATTATTTAAAAGGCAGGAAAGAAAGAAAAGAGCAGCTTGGGTGGCAAAAGAGACTCGGAACCATATTCATAATCAAGGGTCACTAAAGCGAAAGAAAAAAAGGATGACGTCAAAGAGATGAATAAAGCATTTTATTCACAACTTTCCTCTAGTTCCTGAAGGCTCCCTCCCCCCAACCATCATGGTCCCAAATCTACCTTACAAATCCAGCTGGACTGGAGAAGGTACACGGTTCGAGAGGTGAGCTGGAGATATGGGGAACCCAGAACAGATGAGCCCCTTGGGGCCAAGGGTGAGATTGGAGCCACTGAATGGTGGAGAGAAGGTGGGGTAGAGAGATGGAACCAACTGCAAGGATATACACACAACCTCCTATCTGGAGGACAGTCATCAAAGGAATGGGCTGGGGGAGAGGTCGGGAGTGTAAGATATGACAGAACAATAATGACCTATAAAGTATCGAGGGTTGGTGTAGAAGGGAGAGCAGGGGAAGAGGAGAAAGGATGGGAAGCCGATATAAGGGGCTCAACAGCCACAGACATGTGAACGTGCTTGGCACAGTATATGTATTTATGATTGTGAAAAATGACGTATGAGCCCCCAATAAAATGATTTTAATTAAAAAAGAATGAAACCAATATTTACTGAAAATTTGTGCTAAAATTATTTAATGGAACTCAAAATCATTGTGTAAACTTTCATCAAAAACACCATAAAACATTATATATTAAAAAAACTCAAAAAACATTTTATTCAAGGGAAGCTCAAAAAGTTGGAAATAGAAATATCACATGACCCAACAATTCTACTTGATATGTATCCTAGAGAGTGACGATTTGTAACATGAATAGCTAATATTCACGCTCATTTTCATTACTGCACTATTCACAATAGTAAGAAGGTAGAAACAACCGACATACCCATCAATGGAGGAATAGAAAAGCAAACTATGATACATACATACAGTGAAATAATGCAGATTGCTAAAGAATAACTATAAATCTGAGAACAACTTATATCATGGATGAACCTGGAGAACATTATGCTGTATGAAATAAGTCAATCACAAAAGGATAAATATTCTATGAGCCCACAAGATAAGCTTTTCACATTAAAAGAAACGATCTTTGATAGTTACTATGGGTGGGAAGGGTGAATTACTGGTGGACAAAAGTTAATGGGTGAGTGGGGAGGCTATATACCATAAGAGGACCATTAGTAAAAAATTATGGAGGTTGGGGAAGACATTAGGAATGCAAACGTTAAAGGCAACAGAGGTAAATAATGCTATGTACACAGTTCTGCAATAGCAATGATATATAAGTAGATGTATGAATAGACATGCACTGAATGACTGTGAGTAGGAAAATAGAAGTATACTCACAAAGGTATTCAGACTCGACAGAGTATATTTGTGCATGTCTATTTACTTTAGCTGCAGATATATTGATGAATGTGGTGGAGCGGAGCGAGGGCAAAGTTATGAAAACTTCTGACATAACCAAACACTTTGTTGAGTATGGAGGCTCAGGGCATAGTCTCAGGGGACCCTATTATCAATTTGCATAACGTGCACAAAGACAAGGCTCCACATTGCTACTTTGGTGAGTAGCGAAGGGAGTAAACCTCGGGTAAACCTGTTTGGCCTCTATCTGTCTGAAGGAAAGAAAACTGATGAAAATGGAAAGACACATGAAAACAATTAGTCCATTTAGACCACTTTAAGAGCAGTTTCCATAACCGTGATCTCAGAAATAACTAGTAGTAGCCTAGCTGCTACTACCAACTGCTTCGAAAGGGATTGCAGCAGAAGGCCCTGGAGAGAGTTGGGAAAGAAAGTGGAACAACATTCAAATCATAAAACAAAAACCAGGCTTTCAGGTTGGATAGAGCCTGATGGAGCCCCAGAGATTGGTCGTTAGTTAGTTTTCAGTTCTGGAAATCAACTCACCCCATGACTCAATTATCAGCCAGATAATAGAAAATTGTATAAGGAGAATAATAACATATTAGAGGACCTTAAAATTTTCAAGATCCAAAGCGCAGCATTTACCCAAGGCGAAAGTCCTGAAGGATTAGAAAAGGACAAGGAATGGATATAGGAAACACAGGGAGGAAATGGGATAAGAAAGTTACATTGTGAGTATTGCAATCAACGAGATGAAACAAATGTGCCTGAATTGTTGAATGGAAAATGAATCTGATCTGTAAACCACCCAATTCACAATAAAAATTCGAAACAACAGCTACAAAACAGTGCCTTTGAGATGTACCATATATACTTGAGTATAAGCCTACCTGAATATCAGCTGAGGCACCTAATTTTACCACAAAACCTGCATTTAAAATGTGCTGGAAAACTCGGCATATACATGAATATATCAGACATTACATCAAACATTTAATAATGACCCTCCTAGCCATCATCCCTTTTGTGATGAAAATTCTAGTCTCTTTGTCTTTATTACAACCCCATTTTTGGTGGGAATTCTCCATCACAGGATTAAAGTGGGGTGTATTCTGAGTCTTTATTCTACTTAGGGGTATAGCCTGCTGAAGAAGGAAAATCACACTGTCAGAGCCTCTTTTGTGATCTCCACTTCCTTGCTGAACTTTGGTAGAAGTAAAAAGGTCTGTTTTGCCTTTTGCACATTTTTAGCTTCTGGTTTTGGATTCTGCATTTTGCTTGCCTTTTCCTGACCTCTATTTCTTGGAACTTGAGATGTGGTCTATCACCTGACCTGCTTTCACTACTTTCCACAGCCTTTTGTATGACAGGATTCCCTAGACAGATCAAAATGAACTTTGGAGTTGGGACTTCACAGCACCTATAACCACGTGAGCCATTTCCTAAAATATCTATGAGCTCTGTGACATGTTGCAATGCAATTGCAGAATGGTGCATAACATCAGGGAAAACATATGGGAACATCTTGGGGAATGTTGGCCTTTTGGGGCATCTTTAATTTCAACTTGCTGGGGACTAGTTTTCTAAAAGAAATTATTTCCACAGTTTCCAAGAGGATCTTCTGGGCCAGTTAAATTCAAGGCAGAGAGTTCAGCTCAGAAGGTGATGATGGCAGTTTTTTTGGGGGAAGCCAATCTTTATAAGTCCTCAAAGAAAGCAGGATGACCACAAAAGCTTATTATAAAGAGATTT
Source organism: Nesogale talazaci (assembly GCA_004026705.1). NCBI lineage: Eukaryota > Metazoa > Chordata > Mammalia > Afrosoricida > Tenrecidae > Nesogale > Nesogale talazaci. The sequence goes on along the minus strand of PVJH01002742.1, from coordinate 142,038 downwards.
TCAGAAAATTGAAAACTGTTTTTGTGAGAAAAAGATCAAGAAAATGAAAGAGAACTTTTTTTTCCCAATGAAGATAGCAGGGCTGTCCTTCAGAAATTTCAGTAGGAAACATTATCCTATCTACCCTACAAATTTAATCATGCCCTTTGAGACTCTTTTGTTCCCTAAACTCAATCAACATTTAAAGGGAACATGATTTGAGTCCTTTGAAGTTGCCCAAACTTATAGTTTTATGTACTATAGCTCTAAGAGCACAGAAAAGGAAAGGGTTAACGATATTGAAGCACCACCACCACAGAACCATTTTATGTTTTTAATGTTATTATTTTCTTATTGTTGTTTTGTTTTGGCTTTTTGTTGTTTCTCTTGGGTTTTCCAGTTTGTGAAGCACAGAAGGGGATGGATACATAGAGAAACTAACTGATAACGTGCTTTATCTAGGATATCGTGGTTGGTAGGGGGAGGATATTTAGCGGGCGCACAATGAATGCAAGAGATGGAGAAAATTAGAACTAATTGTGCTGATGTATGAGGGGGTTCCCCTCCCCCTTCAAAGAGTGAAAAAACTACTGGGCAGAACTTTTGTAGTATTCATTTCTCTCCCCCCACCCCCACCCCCCGCCCCGATAGGCAAGTATCAAGCAACTAACTCTGAGGTAGTGCATCCAGTGGTATCACCTGGGAAGTTCTCTCTGGTCACAGTAAATTTTTTTTTGTAAAAGCAGTTTGGTTTGTACCTTTTTTTTTGTGGTGACCTATTTAAGAGAACAGTGTGCAGTTGAGAATTTTTGCTTTTGGCTCAGGGAAAAATGCCAGGGAAACATTGTGATATTAAACACAACTTAGAAGAACAGTGCTATGGGGAAAAACTTAAGGGTATGAGCTTTTTTATTCATTTCAAAAAAAAAAAAAGTTAAATGTTGATTGATGACAAACCTTGTCCTGAATGTTCATCAACTTCTTGAATGGACAAAAATGTCAACCTGTAGTGCATTTGGAGTTCATTCCACCAGTTCAGACTGTTAATCAAGCTTTGTGTTTAGAGGTTCTGAAAATATATCATAACAGGGTGCAAGCTTGATTTGTGGCAGAAAGGGGACTGGTTTTGCTACCACAACAATGCACTGCTCACACAGCCATCTCAGTGTGACAGTTTTTGTCAAAGAACAGCATGCCTCTCTTGCCCCACACATCTTACTCACCTGATCTCCTTCTGTGGAACTTCTTTTTGTTTGCAGGAATGCAGAGGGACCTGAAAGGACCATGATTTGACAATGTAGAAAGGTGAAGCAAAAAACAAGGGAGATGCTGTCAGTCATCCAAACAGATGAGTTTAAAAAATGTTTCCAATTGCAGATTTGACAAACATATTTGGTGTCGTGGAGAGTACTTTGAAGGTGATAAGGTATTTTTCTAAAAAAATTTAAATACAGTGCATTGGAGGAAAAGTCAATTTGAGGGTGGGGAGTATCCTCCTGTGAATACAACTTTTTTTAGAAGTGAGTTAAGTATGGTAATGAAGTACTACTGCATATATGTGTGTATAAGCCAAGTTCTTTCAGCACATTTTTAGTGCAGTTTTAGTGGTAAAACTAGGTGCCGTGGCTGATATTCAGGTAGGCTTACACTCACATATTTATGGTATATCAACAAAATTACTAAAAAAGAAAGAAGACAGACCCGACCAATGGTTACCATGAGTGAAGGAGGAAGACTTGTTGCTTAGGGGCCCTCAGTGAGTTTATGTTAATGCTGGGAAAAAATTTGGAAAAGGATATCAATAATGATTGTATAACATGAAGAGTATCATCAATGGCACTGGATTATACATGTAGAAATTTTTTAATTGGCAAGTGTTCTTTTGTATTTTTTGGCACAGTATAAAAAATGATTACATGAGTAACAATGAGAACTAGGGGGAAGCAAAGCTTCTAGAATGAGAATTCTTGTTGATGTGGTTGAATTTTTGAATTGTATGACATGTGGACAAAGTGCCAATAAAACTGTTAAACTAAAAGGACCTCCACTCCCTTCCTTAACTCACTGCCATCAAGTCAGTTCTGACTCATAGTGGCCATATGGAATGGGGTAGAACTGCCCTTGTGTGCTTCTGAGACTATAAATTTGGGGGGGGCATCACTGCCCCTTAGTGGTGAGAGTAGGAGGCCCAGGCTTAGTGCTGCTGGACTTGAACCTCCAACCCCGTGGGCCGCAGTCCCGTGCACAACCACTATACCAGCAAGGGCTCAGCCCCGACTATCCATTTTTATGGGAGTAGAAGACCTCAGTTTCCTCCCAAGCAGCAGTGGGTGGTTTGGAACTGCTGCTGTCTTGTGGTTCGCAGCCCACCTTAGAGAGGTGAAAACACCACCATGCAGACAGCACTTCACTTTTTTATCTTTCTTGTTTGATAAAAGTTTCTATGCTATTATAGCACCACTTTTTTACATGCCTCCATAATAATTTTCATATGCAGAGCCATGTGTGGTGTAGTTATGATTAATTTATTGAGGAAGGCTGTGTCTATGTTCATAAGTGATACAGGTATCCCCAGAGAACAACTTGGGAAGTACACTTTGTACCAACAATTTACCAATTTGTTAACCAGTTTGATTAAATGAATACTTTTTGTTTGTTTAGATAGCCTAGTCCTAAGTGTCTGAGATGATAAAATAAGTCTCACACATTTCTAATGAAAAGACTTTTTGGTAAGACTAAAACTGAGCCAAATAAACCAAATTAAGGGCAGTCAAAAACTGAAAAAGGAAATGTGAAGATTGATAAAAACTTCTTATGAAACAAATTGCCACAAACCATTGGTAGAAATGTATTTTTGATAAATTGATCATTTTAGGAAACTGGATGATACTCTGCAAAAACAAATTTTTCATATGTTGATAAATGTGGAAATATTGCCTAACCATTGAGCAACCTGTCTTTCAGTAAATATTCTAAATGAATTGCCTAGCTCGTGAATGCAGACAAAAATCAGGAAGGTCGACAACTAAGGACTTCATGCATACAGCCTCCTTTTTTCTTAAATAGAAGGTGAAGTTCAGTGCCTACCACAAGAAGCGAGGACAATGTGTAAGGAAAGCTAAGGAAAGTAGAGAAAGTTGGCAGGTGTCAATAGAAGAAAATGATTGAATAATTAAGGCTCAATAATGCAAATGAGTTGTATTTAGGCCCGCCCCGCTATGTTGATACCAATTTAAAAAGTGAAGGGATTCCTCCAAGTATTCGTCCTAGGAATTTTTTGAAATGGGGGCACTAGAGCGCAAAGGAATCTGACTACTAATGGGTGTTTGGAAAGAAAGACAATGAATTGAATAGGTCGCAGGGGTCCTCAAACTTTTTAAACAGGGGGCCAGTTCACTGTCCCTCAGACCGCTGGAGGGCTGGACTATAGTTTAAAGAAAAAAAAAACTATGAACAAATTCACTGCGGTCCCGAGATGAGTCGGCTGCTAAGTAGGACAGCCGCGGTGGCAATAACACCCTGGATAAATGTCCTCAGCGGGCCACACGTGGCCCACGGGCTGTAGTTTGAGGACGCCTGGCTCAATAGTGTCTAGCATGACAATGCATTAAGTGTGGAATCATGACATCCAAGCTGGGTACTAAAGGGAGACCTGGTGCACACCGAAAGAAAAGAAAAGGCTTAACAGAGAAGTTACAAGAGGCTGAAGGTTTGATATGTGTCTGCCAGAAGAAAGACTCTGAGTTTAGAGAATGAGTTTCTGAGAGTTAAATCTGGGGGGCAAAGTATCTCTATCTGGTCATGTAAGAACCAAAGGACTTGTAAACAGAGTGGGCTGGAGGGATGGGTCATGGAGGGTAAGGAATAATAAAGAAATAGAGGGTTGTGCTCTTCTAGGCATTACTTCAATGCTGTTAAGTGCCGCCAGTTGGTTCCAAATCATGGTGACCCTGTGTATACCAGAAGGAAAGATTGCTCGGTCCTCTGCCATCCTCACAAATGCTCTTTTTTTTTTTTTCTTACTTGAGTCTGTTAATGCAGCCACGGTGTCAATCCATCTTGTTGAGGGACTTCCTCCTTTTCCATGACCCTCTACTTTACCAAACACGATGTTCTTCTCCAGGGACTGGTCTCTTGACCACATATCCAAAGTTTAAGATGAAACCTAGCCATCTTTGCTTCTTCCAAGACTGATTTGCTTGTCCTCGAGTCAGTCCATGACACTTTCAGTATTCTTGGCCCACACAATTCAAATGCAGCACTTCTTCAGTGGTTTTCCCTGCAGACCAAAATAAATAGGAGGCAATGGAAGATACCATCGTTTGGGTCAGGTGCACTTGAGTCCTCCAAGTAACATGCTTGCGTTTCGTTATCCCAAAGAGGGCTTGTGCAGCAGATTGACCTCATGCAATCCATCTCTTCATCTCTTGACTGCTGCTTCCAGGAGAATTGATTGCGGATCCAAGGAAGACAAAATCCTTGACAACGTAAATCCTGTCTCCGTTTATCAGGAGGTAGCCTATAGTCAAGTTGTGAGGATTGGGGTATTCTTTACATTGAGCTATGATCCATCCTGGACGCTGTAAACCATGCTGGCGTGATCTTCATCAGCCAGTCCTTCAATTCCTCGTCACTTTCAGCAAGCAAAGTTGCATTATTTGCTTTTCTCAGATGGTTCCTTAGCCTTCCTCCTGTCCTGATGCCACATTCCTCTTCATATAATCCAGCTGCTCTCGTTTTTTATTCAGATAATTCACATGAACAAGGTTAAGCACATGGATGGGTAATGATAGGTTTGGGGATGGTAAGCAAGTCTCTCTAACTAGAACGACGCTGAGCGTGTGGGATATAAGGAACTGTTTCCCCCCCTTTGCTTCTAAGTGGTTAACAGGAGTGGTTCAGCCTGCCAGAAAACATGTGCAGCTGGTTGTTCTCAGTGGGTGCTAAAGTACCTTGCTGCTGTTTCTTTCAACTCTGTGTATTTTTGTTTTCAATTTTTGTTTATTGGTCTGCTGCAGCCCATGCTATGAAGTTTCTGACTGACGGAATTTATTGATTCAATTTCTGGGACACGAACTGGGCATGTCCCTCTCCCCACCCACCCCCTCCCAGAAATACAGACATGCTCAAACTGCAAGCTTGTCAACTGACTTCTCATGGGTTGGATCAGCAGTAGTGCTCTAGGCACGTCATCTAAGACCAAGACCATCAAGAGAAGATAATACAACAATGTCTTGAATCCCAAAAGCAAAGAGGCTTTTCATCAAAGTCGCCATGGAAAGCACATGAGGAATGAAGACGAATCTGTACCCACTTCTCCCTTACACTCAGCCAAAGATTTTATTATTTTTCCTCAATGTCCATATAACCTTGCCCATCTGTATCCACAACTAAAGCCTGGCAAAAGTACTCGTTAGCAAAATCATCTTTAAACATTCTTTTAAAATCTGCCTTTTCAAGTTGCTGTCATGTCTCTGCTCTATCTTGTATTTTCTTTATCAACTAACTTAAAAATTGTTTTATTTTTCCTCCTTTCATGTGGCATTTTATATTTTGAACTCTGGAAGCATATTTTAAGTACTCTTCAGGCATTCGTTATTTATTAATGCTCTCTACCAAGATTTCACATTGGTTTAAAGTTCAATTCAGTCTTTGTCATTCTCCACTGACAATGTCTCCAGCAAGCAACCTCTTTGCTCTCTGGGTAAACCAATTAGATGTTAATACAGTTCTGCTACAAGGTAGAATGCTCCTAAGTTGAGTTAAAACATATGGAAAAAGGAGTGAGACTTCTGCAGAGTGCACTTTAAGAAGAGGCCCATTTTGCTTATGAAAAGAAACCAATGAATCATAAAAGGGAGTAGTTTACAGGGAAGCACATGATTTGGGGTGAAGAGTTGGGATGGTCCTCTGCTGGTCCAGGATGTTGATACTCTTCTTACTCCTCCAGTGGGCCTTCTTCATCTGGAATCACAAAGCCTTCATCTGTGGGTAGACAATGTCCACAATCCTCTGCAGCATGGGGTCATTTTCCCCCTCGCGCTCCTGCCAGATCAACTCATTGCTCCTCAGCTTCTCAAAGTAGAAATCTCTTTCCTCCAGATCATCAATGATAAGCTTCAGGACATTGTCCTGCTGCACCAGTTGGCTGCTTCGTCATCCCCATGCCCACACCGGGGTTCTTCCTCAGCACACCTGGACCGGCTGTAACAGGTGCAGCAGTTCTCTGGGCTGCAATGGGCCTGCGTGGAGCTGCACTGCTAGTGCTCAGAGGTTTCTTTGGTTTATTCAGAGCTGAAGCCACAAGTGAAGAGGCCACTGCCATTTCCAGACCTTTTTGGCAGCTACATCATAATTTGCATAAAAAAACTTCTTGAACCACTGAACAAATTCAAAGTTGTCCTGAAACTTCCCTCTAACTCATTTGTCCACGGGAATGATTTTGTCAACACCCATCCTCTTAAAACCTGCTTGTACTATTTTGAACTTCTGAATGTATTCATGTTCTAGCTTAGCTTGGAACTTCACTTTTTTCAAGGCAATGGAGCCGGCAAACAGAATGTCTATAAGTTGGCAATAAGCAGCCCCTGAACACAACTCTTTGATCTTTTTTTTTTTAAATTTTATTGGGGACTCTTACAGCTACTACACCATTCAGTACATCATTTGTATCAAGCACATTTGCACACGTTTCCAGATATATTTCCCAACATTTTCCACTTGAGCCCTTGATACAAGCTCCTCTTTAAAAAAACAAAACAAAAAACTCCCCTTCCCCCTCTCCCCGTTTTTTTTTAATGAATCATTTTATTGGGGGGCCCCTACAACTCCCATTACAATCCCTAACAACATCAGTTGTGTGCAGGCCACTTTTACACACCCATTGCCATCATCACTCTCAAAACATTCTCCCTCCCTCCAGGCCCCCATTATCATTTCCCTATATTACCCTTCCTCCCCCCTTCCCCTTGAACCCTTAGTAATTTACAAATTATTTTTTCATCCTGTACACTGTACAATGTGTCCCAACACTCACTTCCCTGTTGTCTGTGCCCCAGAGAGGAGGCTACGTGTAGATCCCTGAAGTTGGTTCTCCCTTTGTATTCCTCCATCTCTCCACCTCCCTGGTATTACCACTCCTATTACTAGTCTTGATGGATCATCTATCCTAAGTTTCTCATATTTCCAACTTCGCTGTACATCTCCTGATCTAGCTGGATTTATGTGGTAAAACTGGGGTCATGATAGTGGGTGGGAGGTAGCATGGGAACTAGAGGAAGGTTGCATATTTCATAGCTCCTACCCTGTATCTTAACTGACTCATCTCCTCCTTGTAACCCCTCTGCAAAAGGATGTCACCTCACCTATTGATGGACTTTGGGTCCCCAATCTGTACTCCCCCTCATTAATAATAATATAATTTTAGTTCATTGATGCCTGACACCGGATCCTTTCACCACCTCATGATCACACAGGCTGGTGTGCTTCTTCCGTGTGGGCTTTATTGCTTCTGAGCTGAATGGCCGCTTGTTTACTCAAGCCTTTAAGTCCCCAGACGCTATATGTTTTGGTAGCCAGGCACCATCAGCTTTCTTCACCACACTTGCTTATGCACACATTTGTCCTCAGGGATCATATCAGGAAAATGAGCATGCAAAGTTGTGCTTTTGAGTTCTTGAAGCCTGATATCTCATCCCTTTGACACCTCATGATTCCACATGCTAGTGTGCTTCTTCTATGTGGGCTTTTTTGCTTCTGAGCTAGATGGCTGCTTGTTTACTTTCAAGCCTTTAAGTCCCCAGACACTCCATCTTTTGATAGCCAGGCACCATCAGCTTCTTCACCACCTTTGCTTATGCACACATTTGTCTTCAGTGATCATGTCGGAAAGGTGAGCATCTTGGAATGCCAATTTAATAGAACAAAGGGTTCTTGAACCGAGAAGATACTTGAGTGAGGTCCAATGCCCATGTGTTGTCTTACTACTAACCCTATAAGTATACATATTAATCTCTTTCCCCATCCTCACTTATAAATATATGCCCCTATGTACATACCTGTTTTGAACCTCTATAAATATTCATTATCCCCCAGTTCCTTCCTCTATTTCCATTTGCTTCCCTCTTGTCCCACTATCATGCTCACTCTCCATTTGGGTTTCAGTATTTTTTCTCTGTTATATTAGTCTTAATCAATCTCTATTGGCCTTCTCTCACCCACCTTGTCCCTGCATTTATATCAATTGTTATTCCCTTTTTCCTGGGCTGATGGACATCACCACCTTTCCCCCTCTTCCCCCTCTTCAATGTCCCCTACCCTGGAGCCATCAGACTTGTCATTTTTACCTCCAACCTCTTTGTCCAGTCTATCTTGTCTAGATAGCAATATGTACAAGAAAGGTCTCCTAAAATGGAGCAACTTAAGCAAATAAAACAATGATAACAACAGCAAGAAACTCCCTCAATGTACTATACAGTATGTAACAGAATAATAAAAATAATAGCAATATAAGAACCTGTATAAAGTTCAAGGTCTGTTGTTGAGCTCCTAGAGTGATCCCTGGTTGAGTCGGATGGGTTGCAAAACTGCCCTGTAATTTTTTTAATCATCAAACTTAAAAAAAAAAAACATTTTATTGGGAGCTAGTACCACTCTTATCACAATCCATACATCCATCTATTATATCAAGCACATTTGTACATGTTTTCATTATCATTTTCAAAACATTTTCTTTCTACTTGAGCCTTTGGTATCAGCTCATTTTTTCCCTCCCTCCTTCACAAACCCTTGATAATTCATAAATTATTATTTTTTCATGTCATATACTGACTTATATCTCCCTTAACCCACTTTTCTGTTGCCTATCCCCCTGGGAGGGGGTTATATGTGGATTATTGTGATGAGTCCCTCTTCCACTCCCCCCCACCCCGCCCCACTTTTCCCTTCCCTTCCTGGTATCCTTACTCTCATTATTGTCCTGTGGGCTATACATGTGCTGGATTCCATGTCTTTCTAGCTTTTATCTGTACCAGTGTACATGCTCTGGTCTAGCCGAATTTGTGAGGTAGAACTGGGGTCATGATAGTGGAAGGGAAGGAAATATTAAAGAACTAGAAGAACGATGTATGTATTATTGGGGCTATACAGCACCCTGATTGGCTTGGTTTCCTCCTCATGACCCTTCTGTAAGGGGATGCCCAATTTTCTACAGATGGGCTTTGGGCCTCAATTCTGCAATCCTTCTCATTCACATTGATAATGATTTTTTGTTCTGGGTCTTTGAACCCATCTCACAGGCTGGTATGCTTCTTACATGTAGACTTTGTTACTTCTCATCTAGATCGTCACTTGTTTATCTTCAAGCCTTTAAGACCCCCAGACCCTGTATGTATTTTTTTTTGTTTTTTTTTGGCATCAGTGCTCTCCGGTGGTGGGAGTAGGAGGCCCAGCCTTTGCTTCTGTGGAGCCACTGCTGGAATTGAACCTCCATTCCAGTGGGCCGCAGTCCTGCGCACAACCACTACGCCACTGGGGCTCAGCCCCTGTATATATTTTTTTAAATCATTTTATTGGGGGCTCATACAACTCTTATTGCAATCCATACATCCATCCATTATATGCAAAGCACATTTGTATATTTGTTGCCATCATTATTCTCAAAACATTTTCTTTCTACTTAAGCCCTTGCTATTAACTCTTCATATTTCCCATCCCTCCCAGCTACCCCCTCCCTCATGAACCCTTGATAATTTATAAATTATTATCATTTTGTCATATCGTACACTATCCGATGTCTCCCTTTACTCACTTCCCTGTTGTCTGTACCCTCCACCCTGTTGGTATTGCCACTCTCACCATTGGTCCTGAAGGAATCATCTGTGCTGGATTCTCCATGTTTCTGGTTCCTATCTGCACCAGTGTACATCTTCTGGTCTAGCCGGATTTGTAAGGGGATGTTGCTTCACTTACAGATGGACACTATATATTTGGATAGCCAGGCACCATCAGCTTTCTTCACCATATCTGCTTATGCATTCATTTTGTCTTCAGTGATCATGTCAGGAAGGTGATCATCACAGAATGCAGGGTTATTAGAATAAATGTTCTTGCATTGAAGGAGTACTTGAATGGAGGCTCAATATCCATCTGCCACCTTAATGCTAAGCCTTTAATTATATGTACATAGATATATTTCACTATTATTATATATAAATATATTTACATATGTACATTCCTTTATTTAGACTTACATAATATCCTTTGCCTCCTAGTTCTTCCTCTATTTCCTTTTACTTTCTTCTTGTCCCACTATCAGGTCAGCTTTCATCCGAGTTTCAGTAATTCCTCTTGGTTACATTGGCCTTGATCAAGCCAGATTAGGCATTTCAAATCCTTCTTGCCATCAATTTCTGATCACTTTCTGTTCTCTTGCAAATCATCAAACTTCTTGACTTGCGTTTATGGCTTCTACTTTTGCCCTGTCATGCAGTACTTGATTGGTTCTTTGAGTCACAGTGTTTTTTGTTTTGTTTTTTAACTTTCATGAAATGAGTGAGTAGGACCATCAGATTGGGTATATAGAATTCTAGTGGTCAGATTTTTCATCTTGCTGGGTATAAAATGAACCATCTCAGAAGCAGGAAAGAGAAATCTTACTACCTTTAAGAAAGAAGATCCAGGGATGAAGCTTGTCCACAGACCACTGAGATCCCCGAACCTCTATGATCCAGGATACAGAGAGCTGTGATTACAGAGAAGCAGTGGAGAAGGAGCAGCACCAAGACCATAAGACAGAGGACCCATGGGGCAAGAAGGGTCACTTCCTGAGTGAGTTGCCTTTGAGCACTTAATTGCCAACATATGGAGCTGCAGAGCTGATGTCAAGGGACCTTATGAATGAGAGACTTAGGGTCAGAGGTGTGCCTGTGGATATGGCTGAGAAGAGGTTGTCCTAACCAAATAACTGTGTCCTGAGTATTTTGGATCCTGAATCATAATCTGGTAATTTCACCAATAAACCCCATAATCGTGAGTATAGTCTCAGTTCTTTCTGTGTGGTCACTGCAAATGAATGATCTAATGTAACAAAGTAGAAAGTACCTGCTGAGCCCTGGTGGTGCAGTGGTTGTGTGCAGGGCTGCGGTCCACAGGGTTGACGGTTCAAATCCAGCAGCAGTTCTCCAGGAACAAGGCTGGGCTTCCTGCTCCCACCAGGGCAGTGATGAGAAAGGAAAAAAAAAAAGAGAATACCTTTAGGATGATTAGTGTCAGAATTGGTAAAGGAGGTTAGAAAGTGGAAGCATATCAGACCTATGTCAAAAGAATCAGTTTTGAGCCAATGAAAAGTTTGCTGCTCCTTCACCCGGGTGCAGCCAGAAAAGGTCAGACCCAATTCTCCCACGCCGTTTTTACAACTCCTCTCAAGAGACTGCTCTATTAGAATCAACAATGAGCATCCTAATTTTTAAATGACTCCTCTGGAGCCCAGCCAACATTAAATTCTGTGAATAAAAAATTGATAGTCTCTGCCCACAAGAACTCAGAGTCTACAGGGATAGATAGACACATGTACAGATATTTTTGGCATGATGTAGTAAGTGCTATAAAGAGCACACCCTTTACCCTTGGATTCTGATACTTCAGTGTTCTGGTTGCACTCCTATTTAGGCTCCTTAGAGAGTCCCTCTTCCTCTGTCTGGCCCTCTGTTGGCTGTGTCTTAGGCTGCCTTTTCCTCTAGCTCTATATCTTGGGCTGGGAACTCTCATCTAGCTCAATTGCTTAAATTCCCAGGTGTGTGTGTGTGTGTGTGTGTGTGTGTATAAATCTTAAATCTGTATCACCAGTGCACATATATCCTGCGAATTCCAGATCAAGTGTCAGCAAGGCAGCTCCTAAACACAAATGTCTACAATAGACTCCATCACCTTCATCATGGATCTGCTTCTCTGTGCTCTTTCTTTTGTGAATGGAATTACTCCACCCTACAGCCCTCAGAGGAAACCTGATGTCACCCTTGACTCTTCACTTATTCCTCTACTTCATGTAATCACACATAGATTCTAGTTGATTCTCTTTAACTCTTCAGTCCCCCAGCAGCTCTCCCTCTCTCCTGCCCTGGCCTCATTTAAATCCCCCAGCAACTCTCCTTGGCTTCTTTCACCAACTTCCTTTTTGGTTTCTTTGCTCCTCTAACCCACCTTCCACCCAGATGCAAGAATGATCTTTCGGAAATGTAAATCTGATCTCTTTCTTTCCATGTAGAAATCCTTCAGTGGCTTCCCCTCGTCTTCAGGATAAAATCCAAACACTTTATCATGTCTTACAGGGCCCTTTGTAACCTGATCTTGCCTGGCTTTCCTGCTTCATTTCCTTTTTCCTCAAATACTAAATCCCAGCTGTACCAAATTACTTACTTGGAATTTCTCAACCACTCCAAACTGTTTCATAATTCAGTACATTTATACCTGCAGAACTTGTTGCCTAGAATGTCTTTCCAGCTGACTTCCCTCCTCCATCTATGATGAATTCCTACTCATTCTTCAACAGTCAGCCCAAGTATTGCTTCCTCTGAGAAATCTTACCTGAGTTTTGCCTGGATCTCTTCTTTTTTTGGTACCGTACTATGTCTCTTGTGCACCACTTTCAGAAACCTCTCTCCGCAGTAATTGTTTTTAATCAGTCCCTTCAAATGACCTGTTGGGTCCTTGAGGGTGCCTCGTCATCCTTGCATCTTCTAAACGAGAGGCTTTGAGTGGAGGCCGACGGTGACTCCGACTATTGCGATGACTTTCTCCCATCCAGTCATTTATGACTCAGGGTAGCCCTGTAGCCCAGGTCAAATTGCCCCTCTGGACTTCCGAGACTATACATTTTTTTGAGACTATACATTTTTATGGGAGTAGAAAGCCTCCGCTTTCTTCCACAGAACACCTAGAAGTTGAGAACTGTGGACCTTGCAGTGTGCTACCTAATGCATAACTCACTATGCTATGAGTGCTCCAGAAAGGAGGAAGATACTTGCTAAATTCATTGGACAGTTGCTTCTGTGAGTGTCTCTGCACAAGGATGACCCCATGCCAAATACCATGATGAATTCTGCAGGTTCGCTTTCTTCAGTTAAAGACAGTTTCGCAGGAAGTCTTCGTAGGATCTGTATCTCGTCTGTCCTCTACTGTTTGTCCTCAGCCTCCTCTCCCTCTACATATGTACGCTGACTCACCCCATCCATTTCCTTAGCTTTAATTGCTGACAACTCCCAAATCTGTTTTCCCAGCAGACATATTTCCCCGAGTTCCAGATGCTTCCAGGCATCTCAAACTCAGCAAATACAAAATGGAATTGTCTTCTCTCCTATTCCTTCTGGGATAAAAGATGACAATGGTAGGGAAGGCTTGGGAATCATTTAAAAGGCTAGAAGTAAGAAATTAATCTAGGGGAGTGCTATTAAATTTCAGAGACATCCTAAGCACTTTTATACTCGATCCCATTGGACTGGATAAGAGAACTTCTTTATGCTGTGCTTCCTGCAGTGGGGTACACAGTAGTATGCCAAGGGATATACAAAGCCGTTTGGCTCATCTTCTTGGGTATCAACTTTGATAGCAGTTTTCGTGTGTGCAGGGAGGTGGGTGTGACATACAGAAATGTAAGAAATTCATTGTTTTTCAATTAAACAGGTATCCTCTGAAGCACATTGCAAAATCTGAGACACTTCTCAAAATGTAAATCCACAGATTGTTTTTCTAGCACTGGACTTTTCAGACTGACCAACGACGTTCACATCCCAGGGTCTAAGAAGAGCTACACTGTACTGGAGCATTTAAGGGCTTGGAGAGGAAAGTCTCCAGGGTATGCACATTACCCAGTCATGAACAATGGGGAATCGGTTTTGCAGGAAGTTCTTTTTCATATGAAGTAAGAGGAAACGGGCAGGGAGGAGTCAGTTTAATCAAAATGTGGAGTGGGGCTGAAGAAGTCACATGCATTGATTCATTCATCTGAAAAAAAACTGTTTTGTCCCATGTTCTCTGCGGGCTGGTGCAAAACAAAATAAAACAAAAACTAAACCAAATCTGCTGCCATCCAGCTGATGCCAATTCATAGTTGAACGTATAGTATAATTCCAGAGATACCAGAGTGAGATCGAACGACACCACTTTATTAAAATAGAAGAATAAGCCTTTTATTACAGCTAGCTGGGCCGAGAGAGGAAGCTAGTACCTGGAAAACCACTCACCCAGATCAAGGGCGATAGACAGGCGTTATACAATACTTAAACCAGGAGGCTAGATTGGGAGGGAACATACGGCAGTGACATTGTTTATTGGGCAGACAGGACAATGGCAGGGGGTCAGAGGGGACACCTTCATATGAGTCTGGGTCTGTCAAAATTGACTACATTCCTTGCTGTCTGGAGCAGCTTATGACAGCTCCAAAGGCAGAGCATAGGATTCAGTCGGCTTATGCATTAAGGCAGCAACTGCACTAACTCTAAGTTTCACCCAGTGACTAGGTCAAGTTCTTTCATGAATGTAACACACTCTCTGAGCCAGTCTTTTAATCAATTTATTCCAAATGGACATTCACACATATCAATAGCGAGTCAAGAAAAACAGACAAGACTTACCAGAGAGAGGGAGAGAGAGAGAGAGAGAGAGATCAAGAAGCTCTACCCCTTTGGGCTCTTAGCTGGATTTTTATACAATTTTAGCGGGTGTAACCATAGGTTTGGTCACAGGTGTTCAGTTTGATAAGGGGTGCAACCCCAATTGTGTGGTCCAACAGTCCTGGATTGCAGCCGGCGTCTGTTTCCTTCTTGTCAGCCATCTTGTTGTTTACTTCTTAATTGGTGGTGGCCAGTTTGTTGTCCATGGTTACTCCATTTTGTATGCTCTATTCATTTGCTTATCTGGCAGACAGGTTTCTGAAAGGGGTTAGAGGGACATTGGCAGGCTGGGTCAAGGTCTGGTAGGAGGTCAGTAGAGGGGTTTATCTGGCAAGAGAATTTGTGGATCAGAGTCTGGCAGGCTATGGGAGAGGGGGCTAGAGATAGTAAGGTTGAGGTTATACAATATTACAAGATGGGAATCACAACAAAATGGAAGTCTTCAAGCTAAACTGGGTTGCTACAATAGGACAGGGTAGAATTGTTCCTGTAAGACATTCTTTCTTGACTCAACCAGGTAAACTTCTGCTCAAGCCCTCCCTCAATACAAGAACATTTTGCCCTAATTGGGCATTCTGTGATACCCACCCTCCTGGTGCAATCGCTGAAGACAAAATGGGTACACAAACAAATGTGGTAAAGAAAGCTGATAGTATCTGGCTATCAAAATATATAGTGTCTGGGGTTTTAAAGATTTGAAGTTAAACAAGTGGCCATCTAGCAGAGAAGCAACAAGCTGACATGAAAGAAGCACATCAGCCCGTGTAGTCAAGTGTCAAAGGGATCAGGAAACAGGAAACAGAAGACCCCAAACAAACAATATATTGTTGAGAATGAGAGGCGGGTATCAGAGCAGAGACCCAAAACCCATCTGCAGACAATGAGACATCCCCTCACAGAGGATTGTTAGGAAGGGAGGAGTCAACCAGGGTTAACTATAGCACCAATGAAACACACAATATTCCTCTGGTTCCTTGAGACTTTCTCACTCCTCACTATCATGACCCCAGTCCTGTCTTTCACTGTGGCCTAGGCTGGAACAAGTACAGATGAGCTCAGGACACACGGAATCCAGGTCAAATAAACCTCTGAGGTACCAAAATGGGAGTAGCAATACCAGGGGCATAGGGGTAGGAAAAGGAGTGGGGGAGAAACCTTGAGGGAGGGTGGAGAGATAGTGGTCTGTGTAACATATGAAAATAATAATTTATAATTTATCAAGGGGTTATCATGGTGGGAGGATGGGGGAAGAGAAAAAGAGGATCTGATACCAAAGGGCTCAAACAGAATGTAAATGTTTAGGAAATGATGGCAACATATGTACAAACATGCTTGAAACATTTAATGTATGATTGGTTATAAGAGCTGTAAGAGCCCCCAATAAAATGATCTTTAAAAAGTCAATTGACCAAAAAAAAAAAAAAAGTCAATTGACCAAGTGTTAAACTCTGTCTAGAATAATCAAGATTATAATCATCTCTGTCTGACAATAAAGGGGACCTTACTTGTGGCTAGAGGAGATTTGCCAGTGGCTTAACCTGACTAGATACTCTGCAGAAGGGTTTGGGATTCTCACTGTCCTGCATAACCTTCTACAAATTGGGTGTTCACAAATGCTCAGAAGTTCCTATCGAGTGGGCAGATTATGGAGGAGGGGCTGAGAAAGTGGTAGGCAACAGGTCACACGTGTGCCCCACGAAGCTGTCTGAATTACATTGAGAGCAATGGCTAGCCACTGAAAGTGATTGCAACCAGTGTTGCTCAGAGCAGGCTAGAATCCATGATTGCATGGTAAAACAGTGTCAGGGAATTGGGAACAGCATTTTTAAAGAGAGCTTGAAAGTTAAAAAAAAAGTGTGTAGCTTTGCTTTTTTGTGAAGCTTTTGTTTCATGTATGACTATTTCCCTGGTACAAAATGTTTTCTGATTTGTGGATTATAGGAAAATTTGGGAGAAGATAAAGGTTCAGAGGTATCTACATAAACGAATAGGTCAGGTTTTGGCTGGCAATTAACAGAAAACCCACACTCAAATGGGAATAATAAAAAGAAATGACGATCTCAACAATTCTTCTGATCTGCCATTCTGTGTCAGCTTTAGCCGGCTCTTCCCCAGGAGCACTGAGTACTCTTAAACAGAATATAGGCTGGACTAACTGGTCCAAGTCTTGTCTTCCCTGGAAACTGTGAGCAGTACGGGGGTTTAAAAACCATGACCGCTTGTGATGAAAAGTATGTGTCAGCTTGTCTGGGCCAGGACTTCTTGTAGTTTGGCATTTAAAGCAATATCTGGAACTTCCCTGGAGGGTATGACCTGCTTCCCATATATGTGGATGCTGTAGAAATATTGCCCACTCATCCTGGGTGTCACCAGTAGATTGCCATCATACATGCTCACCTTAGATTCATTTACTTCTGTAGTTAGAAGCCTGCCTTCAGTCCCTGCAGCTGTCAGAAGCCAACATCTGACTCATGGATTTGGATCCTGTCAGCTTCTAGAACGGTTTGAGTCATAAACTTGTGTGTGTACATGAATACATATTACACTGCAATGGATTCGTTTCTCTGGAGATTCCAGCCTAAGGCAATACTTTAGACTAATCTGTGGTATGTTTGAGAACCTACCCAGAGTAAAGAACGGGACTGCAATGTGGCGAAGTTCGGCAAAGGATGGATGCATCATTAGTGACAGAGTCATGAATTTAAGGTGTGTGGATGGTCCGGAAATGCCAAAGTGAGGTAGCTAAAAAGACAAGGGTTCTAGGTGGTTTGGACTGCAGAAACAGAAGGTGGTAAGGGGAGCTATGCTCTTCCTACACACGAAGTGGTCAGAACAGATGCCTATACTTCTAGAACGTTGATGCAAGGGAAGTAGTGGGCAGATGCCTGGTCACAAGACAGGGGTCACGGTAAAGAAGAGAGTTCTGCCCTTTAGGGAATATGGAACCCTGGAGATCTTCAAGTAGGGAACTGAGAATAATAAAGTGGTTATCACTAAAACTGTACTGTGTGGAGCACGACAAACTAGGAAGTTGGTACACTAGTAGAGAGGGCAACTGTAGATTTGAGAAAAATATTATGGAGATAAAATCAACTCAACTTAGCACTTCAACTCCTGGGCCTGGTGTAAGGAGAGTAAGTTTTCTAGTTAAGGCTGCTGTGTCTAATTGGGCTGACCCTGATGTTGAGTAAGCTGTTGAGGCTCAAGTTTACCTTTGAGAGGAGCACTTCTTTGTCAGTTTTGCTGTAAAGAACTGTAACCTCTGACAGAGACTTTGAAGACCTTAAAAGGGTATTCTCTATTTGGGCCTCTTGGTTTTGGAATTCAAGAAAGGTGCCTAAATGGATCCAAGGGCACATTAACAGCTGGGGTAAACTTTGTCATTCAGAGTCCCTATTGATTTCTGATGCACAGAATTGCAGCTCTATCCAATAAATGGCTTGAGCTTCTCCCACATGTCACCTAAGATGGGGGGAAGGAAAAAAAGAGGAGCTGATACCAAGAGCTCAACAGAAAGTAAATGTCTAGAAAATGATGGCAACACATGTGCAAATGCACTTGAAACAACTGACATATGGATTGTTACAAGACCTGTTATAATCTCCCAATAAAATCTTTTAATAATTATAACATAAAATGTAATGTCCAGAAGAATTTTCTGGCAGGAGTGTGAAGGCTAAGGAGGTGAGAACCCTTTTTGAAGCAGTCAACTGTCAGTGAATGGTACAGAAGAACAATTCCATCAGTGAAGCTCACGTGCACCTTGTTGAACTGTGATCTTCCGTGTCCCCTGCCCCCATTCTCATGTATTATCTCAGATAATGGATGGGCTCAGAGACAGAAAAAAGAAGACTCTGAGAGCCCAGTCTAAGATTATATCTTTTCCTAATACATTACTATAGCAACTGTCCGGTCCTGCTATAAGTGTCCAGGCAAGTTGTTCACTACTCTTCAGGTAACTACTGACCAAGTTAAGCTTCTAAGCCTGAGGGGCGTGTAGTTTGGTCACATGTCCTGGCCATTCTGAAGCCGGATTTCCCTTTTCTGAGTTCCCAGTCCGGCCCAGATTTAACAATTAAAAACTTCCAGGAAATTCCTAGCAAGCTAATTTCCTAATCCTCCCACTTCAACTCCCTCCTCCCCTCTCAGAGGAAGAGGAGGGAATTCATCCTGGAGTCCAACATCGCCTGATAACTGCCCGTATCACTTCCATGGGGATGGGCTGGGAAGACATCTTTGTTCTCTGGTCCTCCTGCTCCACGGCTCTCAACGTTTGAGGGGAGGTGAGAGGGTAAAGTGGGATCCTGCTTAGAAGCAGAGAGATAGTTGTAGAGTCTTCCAGGTTTCCAGAGAACCAGACTGTCAGAAATTTACTTTCAGACATTCACTCCCCCACTCCTGTTATGAGGTAATCTTTGTCTAAGAAGTCCCAAAGACTATCTCTGTGCTAGGTGCCCAAATTTAATCACCTTTGGGCGCCAGTTTGAAGCTAAACCATATTCATTCACCAGTCACGAAGGAAAATGAAACCACATCACACACAACTTAGATCCAGAAACCACAAGTGAGCTATGAATGTTCTGAACATCGGCAGAAACTTAGGGAGGGGGACTACAATAAAATAAAGTTACACAATCATAGGAACCATTTGATCTGTTGGGCGAAAGTAGAGCCATCTAGCTCCCCAGACGATTCTGGGTCCCAGACATGGTCTGCTTTACAATCATGGGTTCAGTTCTTCCTAGAGCTTGTGACGATGGGCCCTGAGGAAGGCCACAGAAGTTCTGGTATTACATTCCAGGACTTTGAGCTATGGGGGAGTTGTGGATGCTGGCTTTCTCTGCCCTGAGGTCTCTCTGCAACCCCTGCAGCAGCTGGTTTAGGAGTGTCAGGTTGCTGTCTCTGCGAGGCAGGGGCAGCGGGGGAAGGCAGTTTCCTTTGTACTCGATGACTGCCATTTTGGCTCGATCCTGCTCGCTTCGATTCGGGATCTGCACCATTCTTGTGTAGCCTCCATTCTGACCTTGGTATCGAGGGGCCAGCACTTTAAACAGCTTTGGGATCAAGTCCTTCTCCTAAAAAAGGGACATTATCAATTAGAGAGAAGTCAGGCACCCTGGATGGTCCAAACACGTTACCCAGATCTGCTCCTAAACCAACTAATCTGATGGTCACAGAAGGATCACTGACAAGTCGACGTGGAGAGTCAGTCACATTCGAATCCATCTAACTTAACATTCCTAAATTAGTTCATGATACCAATCTGGCGGTAGGCGCCCTCACTTAATGCTGCTTCATTTCCCCCTCCCTTCACATAGCCCGATGGACCCATCCCCCAAACCAGGGAGCAAACAGTGCAATTTGGGAGGCGGATAAAGAACTCACCGTGAGCCAGAAGTCAGCCATGCGCATGGCTCGTTCGTTGGTGTCTCCTAGCTTCCCATAGTCGATAAGCTGTGAGGACATAACATTACGATCCGATGCAAGCAAGAAATGAGACGCCGACTGTTCTAATGGGCGGCCCCAACCCATTCATTCCACTGGCAAAGCCTCTAATTTACTTGGCCCACTCTTCACTTTGCAGCCCAGGCAGTCTTCAGGAGCCAAGAGGGTGTGCTCAGCTCTGGGTCCCAGAGGACTCTGGTTTGAGGCAGAACTTAGGTGCGACTCGACCCTCACCTGAAATCCAGCCTGATCGCAACCCCCAAGGTCAGACGCGCGCGGTGAACTAGCCCCGCTGGCACGCCCCTGCGGGGCCCCGCCCCTCACCTTCTCGGCGTACCCACGCCCCCTGCGGGGCCCCGCCCCTCACCTTCTCGGCGTACCCACGCCCCCTGCGGGGCCCCGCCCCTCACCTTCTCGGCGTAACCCCTCACTTCGTCCACGCGCGCCCACGTGGCCTCGATGCGTTCGTACCGCACCAGTCCCGTCAGCAAGTTCCGCAGGAGATGAATGCGGGACTCGGGACCAAGGCCCAGGCGGCGGAACACGCGGCCGTGCGAGATGGCAGCGGCGACAGTCAAGCGCATTTTCGGAGCTTCTTCCTGCCCCTTGCAGGCCGGAACTGGAACCTCTCACGGCAGAGGGGGCGGAGACACGAATGTCAGACGACGCACGCGCAGCAGCCCGGTTCGTGATGGACGTGTTTGCGCATGAGCAGGAGAGCCTGCCTCGTTGGCAACCGGGGGGAGGGCAGAGAAGGGGTGTTGACCTTTTCCAGAGGCAGCGGGCTGGACTGGCTTCAGGGACCGCAAGGGCTTAGGGCTGGGGCGGAGGAACAAGGCGCCCCCTAGTGTGCGATTCTGGCCGTTAGGTTTCTCTTGTACCGTGTCAGCTGTTTAGTGACCTTGACGCTTGGCCGCCGAGGCTGCTGGGAAAGCGAGTGTCTCGGCTCCGGAGGAAAGGTGCCCGGAGAGGCACCGGGCTGGGTAAACGGACGCGCTGCTGGGCCAGAACAGAGGTGCACTGCGGTGTCTAACACCCCGAGCATCTGTCTGTAGATCATTTGCAGAAACGAATAATACTGGTGCCCATCATAAAGACACAAATCGGGAGAATTTTTTGAACCAAACATACTAGGGAGCTTCAAAAAGTTCGTGGAAAAATGGCATGGAAAAGCTTTTCCCACGAAGCCTCCGCGTACGGATTGCCTCAGTTTAAGAAAAATGACAGCATCCGTGGACTTTTTTTTCTTATTAAATCACTTTATTGGGGGCTCATACAATTCTTATCACCATCAATACAGACATCAGTTGTATGCAGACCACATTTGCACATCTGTTGCCACCATCAGTAATTTTTAAGTTGTTAAAAAAAAGGTCGTGTGCGGACGTAATGAGCAATCTCATCATGAGGGCGCTTCACAAAATGTTTTTGGGAAATGGAAGGAAACATTTTCACGAATCCTTTGATGCGCAAGTATAACCCCCCCGCAAGTATTAATTTCTCTTTACAAACCTGCTTAGATTCCTTCAGGGTAACCTGATTTGGGACCTTCTTTGTGATCCTACGGTAGCTCATGCTTTGGATTTTTGTTCTTTTTGCTGATGATGCGCTTTACCTAACAGCAGCTCCTTTTGTAGTAAGTTGGTCTTTCCTGATGCCGTATCCAGAATAAGCACATTGAAGTATTGTCTTCAAAGGGTCAGTCTACCATAGCTTGCAAATTTATGCATCATGTTCAGAGACATGTATGTTAGTTAAGATCGTCGCTTTTCATGCACAGGTGGCCAAAGAACACTTGTAAATTTTAAATCAGAAAAGTTTATAAATTTTAAATCAGAAAGTAACTAGTTACTTATTAGTTAGTATCCATACACTAAATATCTTGCTAATTCCACCCCTGCAGAGTCCCTTCCTTTCTCTGTTTTATAACAGATCATGTATTACTGTGAAGGACTTTGTTATATAAAAAGAGATTTCTCCAGCTCACTTCTCTTTATGAGCTCCAAGGTTCTGTGGGATAACCCTTGAGGAACAATATGAAGCCTTGGTGTTTTGCTAGGTTAAAAGTTGCTCCGATTTTCTGCAGATTCTAATACTTTATTCTGGAAATGATGGTTAGCTGTTGGTATTTGGCTGGCTTTCTTCACATACTATTTTCCTCTCCCTGTGTCATTTCCTTGTATTCTTAGTGACCTGTACTGTCTGCTGTTGAGATTATAAAGTCCTACAAGGTCGGGGAAGGACTCTGACTCGAGCAATGCTCCTCCTCTTTCCTGGAATTGTGCTTCTTCTGGGTAGAAGTCTCTCATTACAGGATATACATGTGTGTGTGTATGTGTGTGTGTATATATATGCATATATATACACACACACACATCTCACCCAGATACAGTGTTTCACTCCCAAATAAAACCTAGCCATAAAATAAGCCCTAGTAGGATTTGTAAATATTTGTGCAATATAAGTCCTACCCTGAAAATAGGACCTAGTGTTGGGCATGGCTATGCAGCATATCTGCACAACCCATACATTTCATCAAGGAGCAGTGACAAAGACAGGCAGCCCATCTTATCTGTCCCATCTGACCTATCTGCAGCCTCTTGATATTGCAATAAACAAGCCATTCAAAGACCATTTCCACATGGAAATTAACGACTACATGGAAAATAGAATGATATGAAATCAGCGTGGAAACTTTGTGAAGCCTACCTAGCCTGCAAGAGGTTATGATTTGGTTGAAGAATTCCTGGGATAAAGTCACTGACATAGTGCTGATAAAATGCTGTTACCAGTGCACTCTGAGCACGTTACATGGATAAGAGCTGCTCATTTAACCAGAGCTCTATTGCTCGGCATTAGAGATAGGGGCCAATGGTTCTAAAGGAAATAGAGTTGCAAGAAATGCAGGTTGGAGTTCAGGGTTTGGAGGGTTATGATATGTACCAGAAGACGATTTAGCTATAGTTGAATAAATGTAGATTGTGGCACCATCCTTAAAGCAATAACATCCCCTGAAAATGAGCTCTAGGGTGTCTTCTTGAGGAAAAATAAATATAAGATCCTGTCTTATTTTCAGGGAAACATGGTATATATATTTATATATATATAAATTTGTTTTCAGATCTCATTATGAGGATCTTGCCATTTCTTAAAACAATCATCAACTTCCTCTCTCATTACACAGATCTTGGGCCAAGTAGTGAAAGTCTGTGGAAACAGCGGTCAAGAAATCAAATTACATGTGATATTGTATAACCTGCAGCAAAAGATCGCTTTACCATGTTAAAGAGTGAGTCTCTCACTCTGAGGAACACCATATATACTCAAGTGTAAGCTGACCTGAATATCTTCTGAGGCACCTAATTTTACCACAAAAACTGCATTAAAAATGTGCTGAAAAGCATGCCTTATTCTCAAGTATTTATGGTAAATTGCACCTAACCCAGACCCAGGTATGTTCAGTTGCCTCATGGGCGTGTGAAAGCTGGATAACACAAAAGGAAGACCTAGGAACCTTTGTGTTGGTGAAGATTATTGAGCAGAGCGTCTGTCAGCAGAATGAGCAAGTTTGTGTTGGAAGAAGTGCAGTCAGACGACTTTTTAGAAGTGTGCATAGCATGACTTCATTTCATCTACTTTTGACATACTATCAGGAGGGACCAGGAGAGTACAAGGAAAGGATCAGGGACACTGAGAGAGACTCGAGGAAGTGGAGCGACCCAACGACAGACTCAAACCTAGCGAGGCCGTGAGGGCGGTGTCCTTTCACTCTGTTGTTCATGGGATAGCCGTGAGTTGGCACTGAACCGCAACAGTGAAAGGTCACAGAGAAAGGGCTGGACCTCACCAAAGTGCAGTTCATGAGGTAGTTGGTGTTGAAGGGTGATAAGAGCTTAAAAACTACTCATCTCTTTAGAGACTCAAGATGGGTTGAGGACTAATTCCTTCTATGGTGTGTGCCATAGGGTGAGTAACGGCTCCCAAAGATGCCCCTGGCCTGACTCTGTTCTTGTAGTCAGTTGCCACTGCGGTGGTGCTGGCCCATCGTGACTGTCCTCTACACACAAGAGGATGAAATCCTGCCCAGTCCCGCACCAGCTTCACAGTCGTTCTTATGCTTGAGCCCATTGTTAGCAGCCACTGTGCCAATCCATCTCCTTAAGGACTGTCCCTCTGGGACCCGTGAATACATTACCTTAGCCCAACGCACTTGGCAGACATGTTTAAGGGTTTTGAGATGGCGGTATTATACTGGATTCAATAGGTAGGCCCAATGTACAGACCATCGGTTCTGAAGGACCAGAGTTAGACTGATGAGATGGAAGGGAGGCAATGAGCCAAGCTATGATGGTAATCTCTAGACCAGAAAAGTCAAGGAAGCATGGACTCCCATAGAGCTTCCAGAAGGAGCGCAACCTTACAACTGTTTTTATTTAATCTTTTGGAAGACCCAATATTGAACTTCTGACCCCAAGAACTGTATTATGATGAGTCTGTATTGTTGGAAACTACTATGTTTCTGGGTTATTTATTTGTTTATATTTACAGGAGTAATAGGAAAGTAACTGGGTTCCAATTTGAAGAAATGATGGGGGCCTATCTGACCTGGCTACACAGGGAGGCAGGAAAAATCCCACTCCCTGTCTGTCCAAGGATGATTCCTTTGAGGCAGGGATCAGACATGCCTCCACCCTCCAACTTACTTCACCTTATTCTGACATGCTCCACACCTTGTACGAGAGTCTACTTCGCACCTGGGTTTGGAGTGGCCACGTAGAACTCACAGACAAGGTTCACAAATATGGGGGTTTGTTAGAGAAGCTGACAGGTTGCAACATATGAAGCATGCAATTCTTCGGTCCTCAGTCAATTTCTCAACTATGCTGATAGACATCTCTCTCTCATCCCTGGCTTCTCAGCCACATGATCCCTTGACCTCTGTCCTTGGTGATCCCTTGATCCTTATTCTTACGACTAATTGGGGATTAGAATGCCGTGATCCCCAATGTGGGCTTCTGTTGGCTAATTTTCAGGAGGATGTCACCAGGTTTTCCTTGTTATTCTCGAAATTCTATTGAAGCATTTAGCATTATAGTAACCTGCACATCCACATGGGAAGAGGGGTGTTTTGCCCTGGAATTGAACCAACGTCTCTCTCATGGAAGGCACACATGCTACCATCGGTGAGTCATAACCTGTCGGAATACCTTGCTTATGGTAGGTATTCTGTGCATGTGTACTGAATGAAAGAGTCTGATCAAATTTCAACAATGTCTGATACTTAACTATGATGAAACATGCAAAAGGTTTCTGTTAGAATTCCACACCAGTATTACTTAGTGTAGCCAGACAATTTTCTTCTGATTTATCGCCCTCTAATAGCCAAGTGCTCTCCAGCACTAAAAGGAGCAGAGATTTGGAGAGAGGTACAATGAAATTAGGGAATGAGGATGTGGAAGATGAAGTGATTGGGATTTTTCCTTAGTCCATCTGTGAACTGATTTAACCAGAGAGAGGGATTAGAATTTCTTATGAAATAAAATGTCCAAAGAAATAAGACAGGTAATTGGGTAGTCCTTGGACATTCAAAATAGACTGTTTCACGTGCCAAACTTAGCATTGCATCACAGAAATACAGCACATCGTGGTAAGGTAGAGGGAGGCCTAAGGATTTAACTCGACACAGATGTTCTGGGGTTTTGTAAGGTGCAGTGAATTGAGACCCCGTGGGGCTGCCAAAAACTTACCATAGCAGAATGAGTTACTGCATAAGTAACACAGGATGCGCAGCTAATCCGACATTGTTGAAATCTGGCCACACTCTCATTCAGTACACACCCACGGAGTACCTATTATAAGCAATGTATTCTGACAGGTTATGACTCACTGATGGTAGAATGTGTATCTTCCTGGGTTCAATTCCAGGGCAAAACACGCATCTTTCCAGCTTCCTTCATGAAGTCTGTGCAACAAACCCAGGGAGACTCCTGAGGATGGCATGTCAGCTCGGACCCTCTTCTAAGCCAGAGCCCATGTTGACCAGTCAAGAGTTACAGTGCTGGTGTTCTGCAGAGTGTTTAGCAACTGAATGCATAGAGGACAGTGCTTTAAGCCAGCAGATTCTAGCAAAGGAAGTAAACAGGAGGCTGCCAGGAGTTTGCATAATCCACATTTCCCCCATAATGCACCGAAAGGAGAAGTATGGGTAAAGATCTCGCTCCGAGAGATCAGCATTACTTTATCTAACAGAGCTAGAAGAAAAGCCTCAAGGCAATTTAATCTTTGATTAAATATTATATTAGTTTAAACTAGATTGAACTGTTGATGAACAAAGAGGTGTTTGTGAAAATTTAAGACCAGTATAATTTAGTGTGACTAGATTGGTTTCTTCTAATTCGCCTTCCTCTTATATGCAGACCTCCTCTGAAAAGAATGGAGGGGTTGGCCCCAGGCACGACACCATCGAGGTTGAGAATGTGGAAGATGCTGCAACTAGGATTTCTCTTTGACACTCACTTGCAAGAGAGAGAGTAGATTTTGTTGCAAAAGACATGTCAAAAGAAATAACACAGGCAGTTAACTAGGCTTTTGACCTCTGAAATTTAGCACTGAGTCACAGAAGTGTTGCCATTGGGGCTGAGCCCCGGTGGCGTAAGTGGTGGAGTGCGGAACTGCAGCCTGTGGGCTTGGCGGTTCAAATCCAGCGGCGGCTGGGTAGTACCCACGACTACCAGAGGCAGTGATGCCCACAAAAAAAAAAAAAAAAGGAAAGAAATGTTGCCCAGGGAGGGCCCAATTTTACAAAGATGTCTGGAGGTTTTATATGGGGCTGAGTTGAAACCCATTGGGCCACCAAGGAGCTGCCATAGCAGAATGATTTCCTTCCATGGTAAGGAAGTGTGAGCAGTTAGGCCACCATGCCGGGGTCTAGGATATGGCCACAGACTCAGGAATGTGCACCCAGCAGTCTCCCTGGTATAGCAAGTCAGCAACTCAGGAGCATTTTCCTTTCCTTTCACAAAATACAGAGGCCACGTTGACCAGCAAAGGGTTATAGCCATGGTGTTCTGCAGAATGTTAGATGATTGGGCACTCAAGACAGGGCTCTAGAGGACAGCAGGTGCCAGCTCGCTGCCACAGAAGAAGCCAGCACGAAGTTTACCTATGACGGAAGCTTGCCCAATCTACACTGCCCCACCATATATTGAGAAGAGAAGCAGGGCGAGGCGAGACTCTCCAATGATCAACCATTATTTCCTCCAACAGAGACCGAATACTTCTAGAAAGTGGATTTAACTTGTCATATTGGACGAAGTTTCAACTAACTTGAACTTTAGTGTTTTTTTTTCTCTCCTGCTAACCAGTGGATGGAGTTTGAGCACAAAACTAGATTATAGACTAAAATAAAGAGTAAAATGTCTCAGATGTAATTTGAATTGGAGTCCGGCCCTAGGACACTTTCCAAATTTCTCTTCTGCAAGGACAGTCAGATTTCTTCAGAAGAGAGAAGAGGGTCAGACAAGTACATCTCACCCTTTCCCCTCTATTTCCTATCCCTGTCTGTCTTTGGATTTGGAAGTTGGGAGGGAATTGGAATTTATGTCTTTGACCCATATACTCTTCACTTCTCTCCATTTAGGAAAACATGTCTCTCAGAGGGAACCAAAACCAAACTCACTGCCATAAGGTCAATGCTGGCTTATAGTGAGTACTCTGTGGGTTTCCAAACCTGTAACTGTTTATGGGGATCCAGAGCCCCGTCTTTCTCCTGCAGAGCTGTTGGTGGTTTTGAACTGCTCACCATGTGGATCACAGCCCAGCACAACCATTGCACCACCAGGACTCCTCCCAGAGAGAAAGTTCCCTGTAAGCATCTCTTTCAGCAGACTTGTGAGAGAATTCAGCAAGTGTGAGGTCGTGTTGTAAATGTCGAGGCCTGCCCTGTGATACAGTGGCTTTAAGCTGCTCTCCGAACCACAGTAAGAGAAGTTGAACTCCATCAGCTTCTGGAGAGAAAAAGAAAACCTTTTGCATTCATAAAAATTGGAAGCCCTGAACCCAAAGGGTCAATTCTACTCTGTCCTATAAGGTCAGAGTCCTATAGGGAGCCTATGAGTCATAGCAACCACAAGTGAGTTCGGTTTGGTACGTAATGGGCAGTTGTGGGAAAACAGGCATTTAAATAAATGGTTCTTGCCAATAGTACAAACTCCCTAACCAAACTTGTTTCCATTGAGTCGTGCGTTAGTCTGGGTGGACTAGAGAAGCAAATTCATGGAGACACACATATGTGTTTCAGAAAGCGGCCTGGGTACAAGAGCAATTGAACATTGAGAAAGCATCCCGGCGCAGTCCAGATCAAGTCCATAAGCCCGATATTAGCCCATATACCCAGTATCAATCTATAAAGTCCTCTGCAGACTCACCAAGCACATGCAATGATGCCCAATGCAGGACAGTCACAGGCCAGTGGGTAGAAAGTCTTTGGATCCAGCGGTGTTGTAAACATCTCAGTGCTGGCAGGGGTCTCTGCATGGCTGCTCCCAGGGCTGCATCAGGGTGGCTCCATGTGTCTGGTCAGCTGCTATGCCTCCCAGGGTGTGCGCAGAGAGTCCCCACCCTCCCAGGAAGAAGTACCACATTTCCCAGAATTCTCAGGAGAAGACCGTGCCCACACAGGGGCCTCATTGGCTATGATCTGATTGTCAAGCTGGACTCCACTCTACACTCTTAATCCACAAATTGACACTTTTCTATAACTGCCACAAGTGCATTATGACAAATGGTGACACCACTGGTTACTGAGTAGAACTACTCCACAGGTTTTCTTGGTTGGGATCTTTGGAAGAAGACGAGATATTTCTTCCGAGGTGTTGCTCGGACGCTTTGAACCACCAGTCTTTAGGTTAGTAGCAGAGCTGAAACCATTTGTATCAGCCAGGGACCGCTGGAATATCATAGTTGTAGAAAAAGGAGTCAAGACAAACTTTTACCTTTCCTCATTTTAGACTTAAAACTGCATCACCTTCCTTGACCCCCCCAATCTTTTTTCCCTGACCCCCAATCTTTTATAGTCTTTTTTGTTTTGTCATTTTACCCACATTTCCACTTAGAAAGATGTCCGTGGTAGATTTCTTAATGGAAACAGATTATAAGATGCTGACGTGTGTAACTGAAAGGATAGTCATTAAAATGTTTACAGGAGTTGACCTGGGTGTTGGGATTTGTTGTCTTTTAAATTTCCTTAATGTATTTTGGTAATTCTGATTTTTTTCAGTAGATAATGTTACTTTTAAAAGAGAACAAACAAAAGCCCTCTTAGAAAATTCCATCACAAGATGCTTTGCTTTTTCTATTCAAAACCTTCAGGGTCTTATTACATAGTGGTTTTGGACCAGGGGTGACTCAAATGTCCCAGAGACATTTGACAAGGTCTGCAGATGTCATTAATTACAGGAATTGCTGGTAGCGGCTAGTGGGTAGAGACCAGAGAAGCTGCTTAAACAGAGGCTGAGAAACAGGGAAGTCCTGCCTGCATATGGCTCTTTCGCACCATCTGGTGGTGAGAGATGCACCTGCAACTTCCAGTAGCGTCAGCTCCAAACCCAAACCTCTGCCATCAATCCATCAAGCTCATGCTGACTCAGGGCAGGGGCAGCATTCATTCTGTTCACGTGGTTTATCCACTCTGCTGTTGAGTTCAGCTAGCCAGTTGTTCAAATGCCACTCATTATCCGGGTGCCTTCTAAGGTGGGTGGCGAGGCAGCCGCCCCAAGTGGAAATCACAAATTTACATTTCTTGTTCTTTTTTAAAAAAAAAAAATGTTCGGGGCTTTTTAAAAAAAAAATGTTCAAAGCCCCGGTGGCGTAGTGGTTCTGCGCGGGACTGCGGCCCACTGGGATGGAGGTTCAATTCCAGCTCCACGGAGCAAAGGCTGGGCCACCTATTCCCACCACCTGAGGGCAGTGATGCCCGCCAGCCCCCCCCCCCCCCAAAAAGTTCATCTTTGTAATGGCGTTTTCTAAGCGCTCTACTTATATGTATTCCATCCATAGTATAAAAAATCAGATGAGACGATGCTTGTAATATTTATTTATTAATTTCATAGAACTCGTGATACCTTTGATGAAATATGACATTTTATCCCCTTGCATTTGTTACTTCAGTAACAAACATATAATGCAAAGAAAGAGAATTTTATGTTACCTCCCAAATTCCCATGAGATATTTATTATGAGTGAACTATGAGCTAAAAATATTGTTAGAACAATTGTTGGAACTTCAGTAGATGCAGAATTTTTTTTCTTTTTTCTTTTTGTTCTGTTTTGTGGCATCACTGCCCTGGTGGGAATGGGAAGCCCAGCCTTGCTCCTGGAGAGCTGCTGCTGAATTTGAACCGTCAATCCTGTGGGCCGCAGTCCTACACACAATCACTACGCCACCGGGGCTCAGCCCAGAATTTTTTTTCAAAGATAAACTTAATATGTTCTGTCAGAGTACGGTGTAGCAATAATGAAACATACAACTTTCCTCTAGTTCTTCAGTGCTTCCTTCCCCTGTCCCTTCTCCCCCCACTATCATGATCACAATCCAACCTTACAAATCCAGCTAGACTGGAGGGTGTACACTGGTATAGATAAGAAATGGAAACACAGGGAATCCAGGGCAGATGAACCTCTCAGGACCAGTGGTGAGAATGGCAATACCGGGAGGGTGGAGGGAAGGTGGGGTAGAAAGGGGAAACTGATTACAAGGATGTACATATAACCTTCTCCCAGGGGACAGACAACAGAAAAGTGGGTGAAGGGAGACATTGGACAGTGTACAATATGACAAAATATTAATAATTTATAAATTCTAAAGGGCTCATGAGGGAGGGGGAGTGGGGAGGCAGGGAAAAATGAGCTGATACCTAGGGCTCAAGTAGAAAGCAAATGTTTTGAGAATGATGAGGGCAACAAATGTACAAATGTGCTTGACACAATGGATGGATGTCTGGATTGTGATATGCGTTGTATGAGCCCCTAGTAAAATGATTTTAAAAAAGGATAGAGAATCTAAAAAAAAGCTAATATGTTCAGAGAAGGGAAGTCACTTGTTTCTAATACAGAAAACAAAGTGAGTAGTTGTCATTGTGTCCAAAGGAAAGGGATGCTATTCCTACACTGAAAAGAGAATTTAGAATAAATAGCACAGCCAGATAAAAGTGAGCGATATGGCAATTGAGGATGCCAAGCAAGAAGTCATGGTAATGGGGAAACATTTTAAATACCACTTTTACTTGTCAGGTATTATTTAATATTTTCATTCATATTTAAAAACTTTCTTTTAACAGGATTTGGTTTTGTATACCTCTTTTGTTTTGTTTGTTTGTTTTGGCATCACTGCCCTCTGGTGGTCGTGGGAGCTACCCAGCCTTGCTGCTGCTGGATTTGAACTGCCAAGTCAGTGGGCCACAGTCCCGCACGCAACCACTACGCCACCGGGGCTCAGTGTATACCTCTTTTAAATGTTTTTATTAATGGTATGAAATAATAAACTCCCTTTTGATATCCATATGTAATATTTAAAACAGTTATTTGGGCAGCGAGCCTGTTGTTAAATTATTTGCCTGTAGGACAGGCTAGCGCTACTTGGTGGCTTTTGGAGACAGAAACTCTTTACAAAACAGAAAACTTTGTTTTTCTCCTGCAGAGCGGCAGGTGGTTTCAAACCACTGACCAACACACCGCTGCACCTCAGGGCTCCAAACTAGAGGGTTGAAATTCAAGGTCTCAGAGACAAGATGGGAGGTGACAAGAACAACAGGGGTGGTGGTAATACGAGACAGAGAAAGAGGAGAATTTGTGATTGGGAAGATATGTGATGCTTTCACTAAGATCAACAAATTCCCCAAGACTCAGAATGACTGCATGCATTGAGGTGGGAGGTAAGAAAGACTGAATAAACTGTATATCCATGGCGGATAAAAGGGTGCCTCCATTCTCCATTTCCACCCATAGGTGCATCTCCAGTACATAGACTGGTAAGTCTTTCGCCCTGCCTAGGGCTCATGGTTCGTACGCAGGACTTTGCAGTCTGTTCACTTTAACACTCACTGTCATCTCACTTCTGTTAACGAATGCATTTGTAAGCCCCGGCAGCCTTTCTTCTCCCCATCTACTCTCATTCCCACCTCCAAGGTCGGGTGGAGAAAATGCTCATGTTTTTGTTGTGCTCCTCTTTCAGTTTCCTGTTTTCTCTCTCTTCTCTATTGTGATTTACTCATGAGTTGCCCATCTGCCTGTGATGCCTAATGCTACTCTTCACAGTTGGCGACAGGGCTCCACGCCACAGGGTGTGTCTCCTAACTGCTGGACCTTTCTGGAAGGTCTGTGTTCTCAGACCTGTGAAGAGATACTGCTTTGTTCCTGCAGGTCTGGAGAAGAGGAGAGTGCTGCAGAATCCTTACCTTCTTTTTGTACGGTTTCTTGACTTTATACAAGCCCTCAAATCGATGGGGATGTAGCAGTCTTTTAAAGGACCTTCAAAGGTGTTAAAGATTGGAGTCCTCAGAAACAGATGCTGAAATGTGTGGGGTACAAGACATTGATTAGGGGTGAACAACTGGGAAAGGAAGGGGACAGAAGCAGGATTGCTACTTTTCCTGTCCCTACTTCCTTATCACTGAGTTTCACCATCTCTCACTGATTCTGATAGTAACCCTGGTTCAGTTGTGAGGATTTTGGTTTTCCTTACCTTGAGTTGTAACCCATATGGCAATCTCTGTTCTTTATCAGCAAGTGACCGAAGTCCTCTTTAATTTCAGCGAGGAAGATTGTGTTATTGTGTTAGTCCGGGTAGACTAAAGAAACAAATTTATAGACCATCATATGTGTATAAGAAAGAGTTTATATACAAGAACAATTGAATATGGAGAAAATGTCCCAGCCCAGTTCAAATCAAGTTTATAAGTCTGATATTTTGTCTGATACCATTCTATAAAGTCCTTTTCAGACTCATGAAACACAAGCAATGGCGCCCAATTCAGGAAGATCACAGGTCTGTGGGTGGGAAGTCTTGTAGATCCAATGGTGTCGTAAGCATCTCAGCACTGGGAAAAGTCTCCATGTGGTTCTTCTAGCTCCCAGGGTTGGGGCTGCAATAGGGTAGCTTCAAGTGGCTTCTTGTCAGAAATGTCTTGCAGGGAGTGAGCAGAGAGTGTCTCCTGCCTTCAAGGAGGAAATACAGGAGTTCCCATAGTTCTCAGGAGGAAGTCAGGTCCACACAGAAGCCTCATTGGCTATGCAATGATTGACAGATTAGACTCCAAGCCTACAATCTTAATCCTCAAATTGGCACCAGATTATGTAACTACCACAGTCAACTACATAGGGTGTTAATAAGCCTTCCTCCAACCCTGATGCAGCATTCTTCTTTTTCCCCCCAGCATTCTTCTTATAGGTTCTCTGATTATTTGCTTATGAAGAAATCATGGAAAGAAGCCCAACCCCCAACTTATTGCCCTAAAGGTGACTCCAATTTATAGCAAGCCTATAGGACAAAGTAGACCTGCTCCCCAGGGTTTCTGAGATTGCGAATCTTTAGGGGAGAAGTCTTTCTCCTAGAGAGTGGCGGTGGGTATGAACTGCTGACCTTGTTGATGGAAGTCTAATAGATACCCCATGCAGCCACCAGGGCCACGGAGACAGTTAGTGGTACTTTCCAGTACCATATCTGATCCTTGTATTTTCTTCTTCACTGCAGTTTGCTTCTGATGAACAGAGACGAATGTGATATTATAGATGGCTGTCTTCAAGCTACGAAACCAGACCCTACTCATAAGCTACACACAGAACACGAACTTTATGAACAATATTATAACAACTGACTGCATTGACCCGTGAGACAGTGACCCTGAACTTTCGAACCAAGGAAACGAAATCCATGAGGTGATTGTCTTTGTCTAATTAATATCAACATTTATAGGTCATATTTGAATCACTTTGTTTATCATCAATTAAAAGTATTTATACTACTGCTTTCTTATTTTAAGGAAACAGATATGTTTACAAATATTAGAAATATAAGTAGTGAAGAGTTACTGAAAGTGAAAATATTTTATTTATTGGATGCATGGTATATATGGAGAGAGGAAATTTCTATAACCCTTAAAGTTTGCCTTGTCTGAAACTTGAATGTGAATTTGTATTTTTCTCCATGAAAGATTCATAAAACATTGATTTCTTCAAAATGTTAAGCATACATAGGTTCTGACTGTTTCGTTATGCTCCAAGAAGAAGGAACATTTTTTCTTTCTATATTAAACACTTAAAATATCTGACAAAAGAGAATTCTCATTTCCTATATATTACATTTATTACCTAAGGATTTCTGCTGTTTTAATAACCAGATCTAATGGAATTGCATATTTATCTATCACTCTTGTAGAATATTGGATACAATTTAACCAGATATTTAATTAACTAATTTCATCAATAATGTTATCTTAATGTTATTTTCCATTTACTTTGAGATGAAATATCTTGGGAAAAAAAATCCATGTGGACCAGACTACACTATTTTCACCATCTCTGCTAATGGTACTTACTGAGATCTTCAGATTGGAAAATGGAATTTATCTTTTATTTTTCTGTATTCTTTACTTTGCATATAGGATATGGAACCTATCACTAAGGATTGATCCTTATTCTAGTTCCAATATATATCTTGACAATATCGCTCCTCTCTCAACTTGAGTCTCCTCCCACACTTCAGTCCAGACTATGGTAATTCTTTGCCTATTTTAGTATATGTGCTGCTGAAGCGAGCACGGTAATTCTTTACCTATACTGTGAAAATAACTTGGAAAATAGTTTGCTTCTCTTGCTCTTCTATAGTCTGATTTCCCTGAGTAATTTTAGCTTTCTGTTTATAATTTTTAAGTGACTAATCATACTACTTTGAATATATTTGGAATCCTAACTGTAGTGGCTTGAAGTTTGTCACTCCTAGTAAAATTCAAATTCTAACTTCCAGTACCAGTGACTGTGGTCTGATTTGGATGTAGGATCTTTGCAGACAGAATTAAGTTCAGTATCTTGAGATGACATCTTTCTGGGTTCAGGGCAATTTCTGAATTCAATGACACATGTCCTCCTGAGAAGAGACTTGGGACAGCCAGAAACACAGAAGAAGGCAGTGAACATAGGTGCACAGACTGGAGGACAGCTATAAACCAAGGAATGATATTTACTGCATCTAATTGAGTATAAGTTGACCTGAATATCAGTCGAGGCACCTAATTTTACCACAAAAATTGCATTAAAAATATGCTGAAAAGGGCTGAGCCCCGGTGGCGTAGTGGTTGTGCGCGGAACTGCGGCCCACTGGGATGGAGGTTCAATTCCAGCAGTGGGGCTGGGCCTCCTACGTCCACCACCAGAAGGCAGTGATGCCCAAAAACCAAAAAGCCAAAAAAAAAAAATGTGCTGAAAAACTCAGTTTATAAATTAGTATATCCGGTATACTCTTTGGTTTAATATGTTGAAGGTCGTGGTTGATACATAATTTCATTGTCACCTTGAATATATATTAAAGTGTAGGAGTTAGAGGTGGCATTCAACTTGACAATCAGGTCACAACATGTGTGTGAGTAATTGACATACCCCTTGTGGGCATGGCCTTCTCACATGGCAGATCCAGGGAACCCCCAACCTCTCCCCCCTTTCTCTCTCTCTCTCTGCCTTCACCTTCCTCCTGCTGATCTTAGATTTGCACCCAATGGCCTGTGATAGTCCTATATTCTGCATCATTACATGTGTTTTCATGAGTCTGGAGAAGGATCCCTGGGCTAGTATTGAACTTATGGACTTAAGTTGGACTGGCCTGTGGTGTTTTTTTTTTGATAAATTACTTCTTGACATAATACTCTTTCTTACACATATCTGAGTGTCACTAGATTTGTTTCTCTATTCTACCTGGCCCAACACAAAAGTACTCTAGATTTAGTTAATAATTGTCTTAGGCTGAATCTGTACCACATCTGTAGAATTTGCTGGAAGAAAATGTGTTTGCTGGCCCTTTTATGTGAGTTAAAAGTGCATCCTTGATCATCACTCAGATCACCCAGGTGACTGTGATCAAACCTCTAGATTTCCACTTTATCAGGGATTTAGACTACTAAATCATGAGACAAGGGAACTGTGAGATAATAAATGTTTTTTTGTTTGTTTTAAGCCACTAAGCTTTGGGATGCAATAATAAGTTTGACATGCAATAATAAATGACTAAAGCACGATTCATACACATAGCATTTTATTTCAAGTTATATTTGAAGAGAAAAAGATTTAAGACCAGAAGTAAATGACATGTGAGTTAAGTGTACAAATATTGCTAAAGAGACAGATAAAACATAACCTAATAGCAATTCATTATCTCTAGTTAGTCAATCAAAGTGAATGAAAGGAAAATATCTTTCACTGAGCTAAAATATTGAAATGTGATTATACATAAAAATTATAAAGCAAGCTTAAATTTGAGTTTGTTCTTGAGATCAGGGCCTGTTGAGTTGATGCAAACTCATAGAGAGCCTATGAACAAGAGGAAACTCTGCCCCATCTCACACGGCACACAATTGTTGCTATCTGTGACTTCATTGTTGCAGCCAGCTATGGGCTTACGATTCTTAAATTCTGAATTATTTGTCTTAATTGATGATACGCTAAGATTGGATTTAATATGCCTAAGTTAAAAAGGGATGTGTTTAAGGACAGCAATAAAATATTACATAAGAACGTCTAAATGAATTTACATGTAAATTATTCTAAAATATCACATACCTAATCTAACTTTTTCTATGGTAGTGGTTGAATAGTACTTTGAAAATATTCTAAATTATGAGAATTATATGTAGATAAAACCGAAGCTAACAAACTCTAAGGACTATTACTAATCAACATATACCTATAGCATTTATTCTTTTAATGTTCTACTATGCTTCATATGAAAGTTGACATTGCCAATTGGTTTTCTAAGTCGATGGCTCATCCACAAATTGTTTCATGACATTGGTTGCAATCCCCACAATGTGTTAGCTCCCTCCCGATTTCCTCCCTGGATTCCCTGCTTCTATTGGTCAGGTTTCCTTTCCTGCATTGTCTATTTTTGCCTCTTTAGAAAAATGTTGCTCTTTAACTCTTGTTCTGAGGAGCATGGTCTTCCAGGGTTTTATTGTTTATTTTACAAGCCCATCTGTTATTTGGGGATCTCCAAGAATGCTTTTCATTTCAAGTAAGAAGGATGTCTTCGGATAATAATCTCTGGGGTTCCTCTAGTCTCTTTCAGACTGATTATCTGGTCTTTTTAAAGATTTCAATTTCTGTGGGATGAAGACAGGACTTTTCCACAACATCTACTCTATAATATTAAGCAGCTGTTTATTAAATATTAAATATTAAATATTAAAATGCTGTTTACCAGCATTTGAAGCTGACTAAGCTAGCTATTCTCCCTAATGCTCCCAGTTATCTGAGGGCTTTGCATGGCTCAAGTTAGGATAGTGATCTGCTTCCCTCGAGGCTGATGGGTGGGATTCAAGAGTCATTGTCAATGACCCCTAATAATATAGACCTGTTCACCTACCCCCGGGAGTCTGAAGTCTTTCCTTATCACATCCCTCTCCTCTTAGTCACGAGGCATCCCTTAACCATTATCATCTTATAGCCTTTAAGACAGCTTGTCCTGACCGGTGACTAGAGAAATTATGTGTCCTGTTAGGCTACTTAAAGGGGGGAAATTAATGTTCGCTACCCTCACTCCTTACCCTTGCTCCTAGGTCTCTTCTGCCTGCCTCTCTGCTGCCCTTGAGTGCCAGACGCTCTCAGCTCCTCTCCCTCATCATGCAATCCTTTCCCTCTCCACGTGGACCACCATACGGGGCGGAGGAGAGCATGCTACCCTGATGTGATGTATGTCTGACTCTTATTGTTTCTTTCTCTCTGTCATGATCTCTATATCATTATTATAATAAATAATAATTATCGCTGCACAGCTGCCTGTTGAACACTTGCTGTAAGTGTATCAGAGGCTGGCCACCTCTGATAAATTTCATTCTATTTTTTTTCTTCTTATTGTAAACAGGACCTTCTATTTTCATTCTGATTAGAGAGGTTCGTCCTATGATCTGGGTATGATCTAGTTGGAGTCTCATGTTTGAGGAGGTTATGGCTCATGTGGGCTGACACACTGCATCTTTGAGGCTTTGACTTTCTTAATTCTCCTTTGCTCAAGGTGAGAAGAGATAAGTAGTTTTGCTCAGATATCTAAATAGTTTCTGTGACTGTGTGTCTTATGCTTTTTATTTTGTGTATTTATATTTGAGTCCTGTATACAGTCAGTATTTATTTACAGATATGTAGTAGGACTATCCACAACCATACCTGCATATGCATGTACGTGTATTGTTGTATAATCTCCCACACCTATTTAGCATAAGTAACGTGCTTCTAAATGAGAAGGAATTGAGTGGATACAAATGAAGTCTTTCTGGGGCTGAACCCAGGTGGCGTAGTGATTGTGCACAGGGATGGAGGTTCAATTCCAGCAGCAGCTCCACAGGAGCAAAGGCTGGGCCTCCTACTCCCACCACCAGAAGGCAAAACAAAACAAAACAAAAATGAA
Organism: Nesogale talazaci; assembly: GCA_004026705.1. Lineage (NCBI taxonomy): Eukaryota > Metazoa > Chordata > Mammalia > Afrosoricida > Tenrecidae > Nesogale > Nesogale talazaci. The sequence continues at coordinate 103,287 of PVJH01002742.1, read as the reverse complement.
GTCTTTCTGTTGTCAGACACAGTTTTCCATCTGTCCTTCAGTTACAAATATTGTAGAGTCACGTAGATGTAAAGCAGAGCATTACTTTATTACTTGCAACAACTAAGAAGTCAGGGAGCTGGCTTTCAATACACAGTCTCCAGGACTTGGTGAAGGGATCTTGACCGCCGATGAGGAAAGAGGGAAGAATACATAATCACTTGATTTCTGGGAATTTCGATTCACTCTTTATAAGGAAGCAGCCCTGGTAGCACAGTGGGTGACATGTTGGGAGGCTAACTGCAAGGCCAGCAGTGTGAAACCACCAGCTGCTCTGCGGAAAGTGATGACATTTTTCCCTTTTCTGCCCTTTAGGTACCCCATGGGGGTGGTTCTACCCTGTTTATAAGGACAATAGGTGTCAGAATCCGTTCAGTCGGGGCAGTGAGATGCATCAGCGATGGGTGAGTTTTTGTTCTAGAAACTGCTGTCACACTTCCTGCTTTGGGAAGCTGTCTGGGTGGAAACCTGATGGCACAGGTCCAGGAGCTTTTGGTTTCCTGCTACTGACTGCTTTTGGTTTGGGGAAGCTGAGGTCTAGAAGGTTTTACTGGGCAAAGACTTGCAACTGGTGAAAGCTGGTTCTTAGCTGAGTTTCTGCAAGCGGCTTAAGTGGAAAAAAGACGAATGGAAGAGAAGCAACTTGGGAGTAGCAACGAGGGAGGCTAACCCTATAATGAGCTTATTCTGCTTCTTGAGTCTGACCTGTTTGCTGGCTTCGGTAAAGGAATAGTCAGTTGCTCAGGATGGTCCTGGAAACTCTAGTCTGTCTCACTTTTATAGGGAATTTTGAACTCTTGATTTATTTATTGCTGTATATGTAGGTGCTCTATTTTATAAGAGATTTCAAAAGGTGTTCATTCTAAGGTAGCCGTGTTTTAAGATTTTCTTCAGCCCCTGTGGCTCCCTTGTTCAGATTTTAGAGCTTCTTTGTCGTCCCTGAGTATGACTGATTTTTCAAATCATGGAGCACTTGCTGCTTTGTGATATTGTTCCATGTACTAGGGATTTGACCTTTGTTTGTGAATCTACATCCATAACTTTGTTCAAGATTTTGTCTGAAGTGACATATAAACCATTTCCAGTATGGCTGGGAGGATGAATCAGGGGTAATGCTCCATGTAGCATAATCCCCGCCTGCCTGGCGGTAAGCCTTATATGGGATTCTTCTGCCATCCTCCAAAACCAAAAAATTGTCACTGGCGACCAAACTGGTACAGCTGTCGATGACAAATTCATCTGTTCCAAACCAGCTAACTCCGCTGATAGTCTGAGGACGATGGAAGGGAACACTGTGGTCTCCTTCATGCGTAGATATTGTGTTTGTACAAATCGCCTTACAGCAGGGGCACTGTTTCCAGCAGCCACAGAGATGTGTTGAGAGAACATTTCTAATTTCAGGAATGATTTCCTCTTCAACCATATTCTGAGAGTCTTGTTCTATTCTCTTCATCGTGGGTTCCAGGGCTTCACTCATGGCCTCCTTGAGAAAGTCAGTATCTTGTATTTCTTGGTGTTCAATGCTCACCAAGGCTTTTCTTGGAAACACCAACTCATTTTTCAAGTGATCACAGAACAGATCCAGCCATTCAGAGGCAGTGCTCCTCTTATCCTTGGCTACCGCAGTGGACTCGCGAATGGCTGAGAGGATGATGCCCTTGATGTCATCTAAAGCGATTTTCAAAAATGTCTTTATTCGTTCACCTCCGTTTTCTGAGCAGTATCTTCGAATATGTTTTTCAATGTAAGCGTCAAAAAATGCCTGTGGATTCTGAAAGTACTGCCAGTATTCAGAAAACTTTTCTTCTTCTGCCAGAGAGATAAGAATGTGCTTCTCCAGGTTTGCTCTATTTTCATTGAATGCAGGGGTGTTAGCCCTCATATCCCCAGTGACTTGACGGGCCAATTTTTTCAATGTGGCAGCGGAGGAAGCAGGAGTGAGTTTTTGCCACAGAAAATCAACAAATGCTTTGACAGAGGTTGCTCCTTGACAAGAGATCTGAAAACTCATGAAGAAGTCATCTTTTTTGCTTTCCAGATAGTTTATGGGATCATTTGCTTTCTTAAATGCCTTGTGCATCTCCTTAAATTTCTCTTTTGCATTCTGGAACAAACACAAAGACAAATCAATCTTACATGTACCTGTGAATACGAATCTCTGCTCAGTGGGTGCAGATGTCAGCTTCTCATCTACCAGTCTCAAGATTTCATGGAAATAACTTGGATTGTAATCACATTGTTGCCTTCTAATGTCGTTCATAGTTTCATGAAACTTTGAAAAAATGCTTTCAATGGTAATATTTGTGCACTTTTTATCCTGGTCCTCTAGTTTATTTTTAAATACGAAACCTCTACACATTTTGATATGTTCATCATAATTCATTTCAAATTTTTGTTTGAAATTACTCCTTAGTCTGTTTGCCACATTTTTTTCCTTTTTGAAATATTCCAAAATAATGTTTTCAGAATCCACATCAATGTCAGGCTCCATGTGTCGAGGGACATTTGAGGCTACATCATAGACCCATTTTTTCCAAAGTTGATTGAATTTCTCATGTAACTCTTTCTCACTCAGTTCTTTGTCTTTGACAGTTAAAGCCAACTTGCGGCTTTTTTCCAATAATTCCATTTCATAACTTGACTTCTTTTCATCCAGTTTTTCTTGGCTTTTCTTTAAAGAAATAAGCTCTTCAGCTTTTCTTTTGCTTTCTGAAATAAGGGCCTCTTTAAGGAGCATAAGCTTATTCTCAAAATTCGTTTTCCACTGAACCAGTATTTCATTATCTGGGTCCTCAGTAAAGAACCTTTCAAGCTCTTGCTTGATGGCTCCATATTTTTCTGTCACTGCCATCTCAATTGTGCTCATTTGGATTCTTTGGACTTTCCCATTCTGAATCTGGTTGGTCAGTGTGTTCTGCAAGTCCAGTGCATGACTCCTCAGCAACCAGGTCCAGTGGTTATACATGGTTTCCAGTTTGCTCATGGCCATGACCTCTTTGGTATTCCTGAAGCTGAAAATAAAGTTTTCATTCACTAGGGCCCTCCACAAATCCTGAACTCGATATTTCACTTCTGATAACTTCATGATGGTACCCCTGCATTCTTCTTTGGCAGTCATCATAATTCTACTTTTTAGCTCTTGGACATTGTGGCTGTAACGAGGGTTGGGAGGAGCCATTGGGGGATTGCCATCCCAGAGGTGAGCAAAGTAGTAGACGTGATTATTGACATCAAACTTAATGACATCACTGAATCGGATCACATCTAAGCACTGTTCTTGTTCAGCTGCTATTGCTGCCATTTCATCTAGTCTCTGCTCTAGCCGTCTCCGTCCTTCCATGGTTTGGTCTTTAGCTGTAACTTCCCCCACATTCTGATGGATCAACAGACAACTCGGGGAAATTTTAACTTGCTTCATCCTGAGAAAGGCTTGAACAACTATTTGTAGAATATCCTGCATCTCTGACGGGTTCTCTCCAAAAATATTGATGAGCGTCAGGTTTCCCAGTCCAATGACAAAGGTTGCTAACTCATTATCTCGATTCTGGGACTTGTTGTTGAGTTCTGGGGCCCGAAGCCCTTCTGTGTCCACAACAAGCAAAAAGTCAAAACCTAGTTCTTCTGTGTATGGCTCCTCCACCTTCAGAAGCTGCATATAGGCTCCCCGGGTACACCTTCCTGCACTGACAGTGAATTGCAGCCCAAAAAGGGCATTCAGCAGGGTAGACTTTCCCGAACTCTGGAGGCCTAGAATAGAGAGAACGAACACTTTTTTGTTACCGAGTTTTTCCGAGACCTTGTCGAAAACAGCTGCCACCCATTTCAGAGGTACATAAGATGCATCTCCATCCATTAGTTCAACAGACGTGCCTGAGATCATCAGGTCGGCAGCTATTTGGGGAAGGGAGAGGAAAAGGGATTCTTTTGTGGAGGAAACCTCTTCAAGTGCTTCATAAATCTGTCCCACTTCTCTGAGAAGGTGCTCAATTCCCAAGCTACAATTATTAACCTCATTGGCAATGGTTTCGATGTTATTCTGCAAGCTTCTGAGGGAACTACTCTTGGGTGCTTTTTGCTTTTCTGTTTGAAGCTTTGCCCACAAAGAGCTTTGCTCCTCACGAAGTTTTTCCAAGGGTTCTATAGTTAGGTTGGTCAAAAGCACACTCAGCCACTGCAGGAAGTAAAGTTTGGTGTGGGTTTCAGAATTTTCTTGGAGGATTTCCAGCACGGAGCGCATTAAATCATTCAGAGGGAAGGCTTTGGTCAACTGCTGACGCCGTATTTTTTGTTTGTCTGTCTCAATGTCACTCTTGTGTTGCTCAATGCTCCTATTTCCCTTTTCCCTCAGATGGTAGAGTTCTTTATCCTTCTTACACCACAGGTGCCAGAGCTGACCTTGAAGGGGCAGTAAGTTTTCCTTCATTTGAGACAACTTTATTTCTCTGAAGAGAGCAATGACTGCTAGTGCTTTTTCTTTGGCTTCTTTGCAGTCTTTCTGGTCTTCATCTATTAGGAAGCCTTGCTGATGAGCGATCCGGGCACAGTCCTCTAAGCTGAGTGCCTTATCTGATAACGCCAGCAAACGTCTGATTGTACTTGTGAGCTCGTCTGTTAATTCTGCCTCATTTCTATTTTTGATTCCAATTCTCACTTTCTGGCCGGTGTTTGTGGCCCCTGTTTTTTCTTTGTCATCCAGCAAACAGATCAGAGGCTTTGAGGACTTCCACAAATCACGAACAATTTTTCGGTGTTCATTATTGCTATCAGAAGTGGACATGAGGATCACAACGAGAGAAGAGATTTCCTGCAAGAAAAGGAGCTGCTGTTCATGATCCTTTGCATCTCCGTGGAGATTGGCGAAAGTCACACAGTTGTCAAATCTGTCCTCCTCTTCCCCACCTGGACAGAACCAGCAGATTTCTACCACACCCCTCATCAAGAGACAATCTGTGCTGCTTCCCGTGCAGTGTCGGTGGAAAAAGACATCATGTTTACGTTTACTGACAAGCAAGTTCATGATCTGGGATTTGGAAGCAGAGAAGTCATTTCCAACTCGAAGAAAGGACACAATGGGGGTACGTGCAGAACACATCTGCTGGTTCTTGTAACTGCTCTTCTTCCCTGTAGCTGCTTTTTCTGCTGGCTGCCAACTTCTTCTAATTTGACTGAGAGCCCAGAGAGAGAATTCAAGTTGGGAAGTGCAGGGATTTGGTACCAAAAGAGGCAGAGCAAACTGACAAATGGAAAGTTTGGCCAAAATATATTGTCTGGAAAAGTCATCTGCACAGTGATAAATTGCCATCTGAATATCCATTGGGTGAATGTGCTTCTGATCAGGCGCTAAAGTATTACTGGAATTATCAGTGTCTTCAAAGATATCATCATAAGGGTCGAAAGCTTCATTTTCGGTGCTGGAGGCACTTGCAGAGATTGAGTCTATTGTGTTCTCGCCAGCTTTGAAGACCAGGTATCTCAGCTTATAGTCAAGCATCAGTAGCTTCTGCAGAAAATAGAAGGGAAGCTCTTGTTCAGAGCTGGGCTGGGTGTTGTACACAGATGCCTTGTAGATCAGATGAAAGTCTGCTCTGCCCATCTTCTTTGGGTAGTACTGCTCCAGACCTAGACGCTGAAGTAAATTTTGGAAGGCTTCATTTTTGATCACTTCAGTTTTGTTGCTTTCATCGTTATCTGCCTCATGGGGCTGTTTCTTTCCACTGCAGAGATTTCTTAATTGCTTTCTCACCTCATCCATTTGCAAAGAAGACACAGTGGCATGGTAATTGCCATCGATGAGCAGTCTCAAGTCTTTCTCTAGGGTATCCCAATCACGATCTGCCCCAAATTTGCTGAGAACACATTCAACTTCTTTACACATGGACTCTCCGATGCGTTGCTTCAGTAATGCTAAACGTTCTGCTTTCTTCTCTGGAGAAACAGCTCGAATTCCTACTGTGGCTGTCAGACCCGTGAGCACCAGGAAAGCCTGAGCCCCGTAACTGCAAGTAATTTTCAGCTCGTGGTATTTCTCATGAGCACTTTCCAGTTCATGCAACAGGTAGCTTACCTCATCACACCCCAGCAGGTACTGAAAAGTATTGTGTTCCATGTGGTAACCTGCTCCAGCTGCAATGGAAAGTAGCAAGAGCTGTGTGTCCAGCTGCCCCATGTCCTGAAGGTTGTCCAAGAAGGACTGGAGAGATAAGCTGATCTTATACGTAGCTTTTCTTTGAGCCTCCTCCATTGATTCCTGAGACTCAGCATGGGCCTGTAATTCCATGAGAGCCTCCTGAGTCTCCTTTAAGACTTGCGTTAATTCTGGTAGTTGAGAGATGTTGACTTGCTCTTGGCATGACTCTGATCGGAAGATCCACTGCATGATGGAATGAGCTTGAGGAAAATTTTTCACTTTGTAGATGTGAGGATCCAGAAGAGTACGCCACTGAGCTGTAATAAACTTAATGTCAAGATCAGAAGACTCCTTGCAAAAGTTGAACATGTCCACCAGAAAATTCTGCAAGTTGCAATCTGCGAGGCACATGTTAATCCAGGTGTCATAACTCCTAACTTTCCGACTCAAATTTTGCATGAAGTCTATCACCTTCCCCAGCTGCTCTTCAGGATCAGATATGTCCCAAGATTTCACATCTTCCAGGAAAACCTTAACTTCCTTGGTAGCAGTAAGGAATTCCTCTCCACTTTGAATCTGGGCAGTGAGGCCAGTAAGTGCAGTGTAACTGTCTTTTAAGCAGTTAGCCAGCCGAAGAGGACTCTTGAAATCACTTCTGTGGTTGGAGACGATGATGTCCCAAATGGGCACCAGCTGAAGTCCCCGGTCAATGACACACCAGGTTTGATTGTTGGCAACAAGCCCAGATTTCCACTGGGAAAGGCCATCAGCTTCTGGTGGTCCACCTGTCTGGGCCACTGATAATTGGACTTGGGTTTGGAGGTTTTGGAAGCTAGTTTTCTGAGAGGCCATTTTTGCCTGAGACTCTGAAACGTTTGTACCTGCCGCAACGTTCACTCCAAAGCCACTGTAGCTGCCCCTTATGTAAATATCCAGGGCTTCTGCTGACTGCTGCTTCACTTCTGCCCGTTGCTCACATTTGAAACCCTCTGAAACAGCCTTCCACCAGTAGATTCCTCCCAGGTGCAGAGGGCCCTGGTTAGCATGAGAGCCAAACCTGTGGAAGAAGGCCTCTACTCTGCGCCTCACTGAGGGGAGTGTGTCTGGACTTTCAGGTGGTCCCAGAAGGTCTTCAAGACATTTCAGTTCCTGGAGAGCAGCCTTGGAGAATTGGAGTTGGTCAATGGGAAAGTGGCATGAGGCCAATGGCATGTAGCTGAACTTGGTCGTGCAGAAATAAGAGTGCTCAGAATGTGACTGCTGACTCTTTTGGGATTCTGATTGTTGACTGTGGTCCATACCTGCTTCCATGCTGAAACCCCAACCTCCCCCCTTGGCTGAGGCAGTGGCACTGAAGCCCAGCTTCTCGATCGTTTGGGTGAATACAGATTGCTCTTGAGAAGATGAAAATTCTTTTGTTTCTATCCGGGTGCCTTGCTCAGGACCAAAGAGTGAGAAATTTTGGGGGAGGTGGATCAGTTCCTCTCTCTTCTCTATCAGATCCCCTTGGTTGCTGGATTTGTAGATTCCCTGCAGGGCCAGCCCTCCAGATGCCCTTCTCACCAGCTCTTCATCTTCCAGGTTTTGGCTGTGGGTCACTGTCCCCTGCATGCTACTGAGTTGTCTTTGTATGTTTTCTATGACATCCCGTAGAGATTTCCCAGGGGATGGCCAGTACTCGCTTGGGATCTCCATTGCCTGCCTCAGCTCCACTTCCTTTGTCCTCACGGCCTCTTCCTGTCGCTGCCTCCCTCCTGACAGCAAGTCCTTCAGCTCCTGCAGGGCTTTCTCTGCCTGCTTCTGCTTGTTCTTGTGAAACTCCTGCAAATCGGAAAGGGTATTTGATTGTGACGCTTTAAGAAGTTTTTCTAGAGCCCGTTTTTCCCAAGAATGTTGTGCCTGAGATTTCAGCTTCTGAAGATCTTTTTCTTCTAAGTGTTGTAAGGCTTGGGCACAGGTCACACCCAGCTCTTCCTGCAGTTTGGGCAACCAGTACTCAGCATCCAGTCCCACTTTTCTCAGCATCTCTTGGAGCTCCTTCCTCTCTGCATCCATGACTATGGAGAGAACAGACACTAGGTTAGTCTGATTGTATTTTGACCTTCAGCCCTGTCAGTCACAGAGCCCAACGGTGATCATACTTAGGACGCATGTCTCTAAGACTTCTTTAGTCTCTCATTGTAGCACCAATATAATTTGTTAATGCCTTTAGATCTTTTTGTTGGTGGTGCAAGACATCAGTTTGACTGTTTTCACCTGTATTGCCATGTTTGTTGCCAAGGTGAGTTGCAAGTTAACCACCTGGGAAGGATAAATTACTTGGAGTGTATTAAATTGAGGGCTAAGGTTGTAAAATATGTCTTGTTTTGTTTTGTTTCGTTTTTGCTTTGGGCATTACTGCCCTCTGGTGGGAGTGGGAGGCCCAGCCTTGCTCCTGGAGAGCTGCTGCTGGATTTGAACTGCCAAGCCCCTGGGCTGCAGTCCTGTACTCAACCACTACGCCACCGGGGCTGAGTCGAAATATGTCTATTTTTGATAATTACAAGAAATCACACTCACTGTGATGAAGTCAGTTCTGACTCATAGTGACCCCACCGTACAGAGCAGAACTGTCACGGTGCGTTTCAAGACTGTAAATCTTTACAAGAGCAGAAAATCTAATATCCCCACCCCACTCCCGTGGAGGGGCTGATAGGTTCAAACTGCTGACTTTGCAGTCAGTCTTATTATGGCACCTTACAGGGTGTCACCAATTGATTCTCTTTTCCTATCAGGTTCGGTTATAGCTGTGCTGACTAGTCTTGCTTCTCTCTCTCTGTCACTTCTTTGAACATGCTATGCTACTTATTTACTTTTCCTCCCAGTTTTTTTGGAAATCGTGCTTGTCATATATGTCTGATACACAGGTTAGCCGTTCAATCACATTAAGATTTGTGCAGTCATCACTGTAACCCATCTCAGAACTTTTTTTCTTATTTCATCTATCTTCTTTAGATGCTTCCTGCTTCATTTCACATTTTGCTTGAATTCCCCCCAAACGCCAATCCCGTGGCCATCAAGTTGATTCCAACTCATAAGGACTCTCTACTCTAAGGCAAGTACCCTCACCTTCCTTTATGATTCTTAATCCTTGTCAATGTTCTTCTAACCTGCATTATGTCAGACAATCTTTTATTTCTCACCTATCCCTGGGTAATATCGTTTTATTATACATCCAAATGTCTGTATATTCATCTCATTCAAATCTATATGTGTAGATTCAAATACATTTCTGTATTCTTTATGTCCAGTACGACTCCCCTCTAATTCCTTGGGGTCATATTTGGAGACTATCTAAACTGGCATTTTACATGTCCCAATTTCACAAATCATTCAGATTTCCCAGTTCCTGAAATTTCTGACACTTTGAATGATATTACCATATTTCCACACCAGCGGATGATTAACTTTTCTTACATGAATTGAGTCCTATACGTCTTCTGATTCTTCTCCTTTAGTCATCCTCAACCTCCCTTAAAAAGCAATCCCCATTCGCTCTTTTTAATATATTGGCCTTAGATGGATTGCTACTTTTTATCATCCTCTCTGTGGTCATTCTAACTGTGCGCTTCCCATCTTCCTCAGTGTCACTAAAGGTGGAGTGTGGATTTCAATGTCAGTCTTAGAAATGACAACCAGTCTTCCCAAGGGAAGAAACCTATAATAGGCAGATAAACTTTTAAAGCAAATTCTTTCATGCCACAAGGAGTTTACTAGGTACTAAAAATTACCTGGTAAATATTTGGTGGAAGAAGTTGATAAAAAATATGGATTTGGAGTTCAGGAGTCATCCACTAGTCCAGAAGGGACGGAGGCTGAGTAGGAGCGGGAGTCTAGGGAATGAAAGCTGGAACCCAAAACCTTCCCACGGAGAACCAGTCACATCTAGGTTGAGAAAGAGGTGAACATTAATGTGTTTGATCCAGCTTTGCAGTTATCTAGCCTTAACTACACTCAAAATATCTCAAGGCCTACAATTTCATTAAAATAGCCCAGGTTAGGGGGCTGAGCCCCAGTGGCGTAAGTGGTTGAGTGCGGGACTGCGGCCTGCCATCTTGGCGGTTCAAATTCAGCGGCGGCTCTCAGGAGCGGCACTGGGTGGCTCCCACGACCACCAGAGGGCAGTGGGGCCCACAAAACAAACAAACAAACAAACAAACAAACAAACAAACAAACAAACAATAACCCAGGTTAGAATGTGTCCATGGAGGGAAACATCGGTCAATGTAAGACAGAAAAAAAATTTATCAAGGGTTTGTGGGGAAGTGAGGGGGGAGGGTAGGGAGAGAAAAAAAATGAGAAGCTGATACCAAGGACTCAAATAGAAAGAAATGTTTTGAAAATGATGATGGCAACAAATATACAAATGTGTTTGACACCATGGGTCAATGTATGGATTGTGATAAGACTTGTACTAGCCCCCTAAAGTGTTGTTTTTTTTTTTTTTAAAGAAGTTGTTCACAGGCACCCAGTGGAAGCACACATGGATATCCTTTCATGTGGGAAATAAAATTATTTATACTTTAAATGATTTCCAAGCAGCACTAGTAGCATGGTGGTTACGCGTTGGGCTGCATGGTTGGCGGTTTGAAACCAGCAGCTGCTCCGAGAGAAGAAGACAAGGCGTTTTACTCCCATAAAGAAGTACAGTCTCAGGAACCCACAGGGTAAGTGCTGAGTCAGCACCGACTCAATGCCAGTGAGTCAAATGGTTTTCAGAAGCATTTTTAATAAATCCCATTTAAAATGGCCAGACTATCGAAAAGACAGGCAACGGGGATGACAGGACACTCCGTCGAGTTAATTTTGACTCACAGCCACTCGGCAGGTCACAGTAGAACCACCCCATAGGGGTTTAAGACCTAAATCATTCCAGAAACCAACTGCCAGATCTTTTCTCATGGAAGGACTGCTGACCTTTTGCATAGCAGCCAAGCACTCACCTGCTGCACCTCTCGGCTCCTTATAGTATGAGTAAAAGTAAGAATACAGGGATATTTTCAACTAGGAGATGGACAGAATGAAAAGCAGCATTTCAGATTTGAGCAAACCCCCTAAAAACACAGGACCTAATAGATACAATAACTAAAGTAGAAACTTGATGCGTGGATCCTTAAAAGAGGTTCAATGTAGTGGAAATAAGATTTAGAGAACTGAAACAGATTCAAAGCAACAATCCAGAAAGAGGCAGACGTAGAATATAGACATGCATATATTTATATGTGGTAGGAGCACCATGGCGGCGACCATGAGTGTAAACAACAGTTCTGAGAATGGCACAGCGTCTGGGAGAGTGGTTTGTTGTTGTTGTTGTTGTTGTTGTTTTGCATAGGATTGCTATGACTTGGAGTCAAGGCAATGGCACTTAACAACAACATATTCATATCTGCATGTCATATACAACACACTGAGAAGATTTAAGACTTAATGTGAGTTCCTGAATGCCAGAAGAAAAGAATGGAGTAGAAACATATTTGAAGTAATACAGACTGAAAATTACAGATTCAAGACAAGATTTAAGGCCTTGGCAAACCCCAGGAAATAAAATACATTTAGACTGATAGCTAAAAAGCAAAACCAAAGCAGCCAACGAAAACAATTTACCCATAAGCAACTAACAGAGAGAAAGAGGTGACTTCTCAGCAACACTCGTGAAAGCCAGAAGAGAGTACAAAGAAATCCTTCATTCACTGAAACAAAAGAACTGACAACTTTCAATTCACTAGAAGGATGTTGCCAAGATGGTGGACTAAGCGGGTAAGCTAAACACAGACACCATGCAGATCCTTTAAAACAACTACTAAAGAAATCAGCTGAAACAGGTAGGGGTGACAGTTCTGGAATGCAGAACTTTAAAAGAGAGCATACATCAATAGATCAAATACCAATATGAGGAAGAGAATGTACAAAATCTTTGAGCAAGAATGCACATAGAGTAATGATTGGATAATAAGTCAGGCACAGTATAGCCATTTTGAATTATTGCAAGGATCATCCTGACAGGGGCAAGAACCAGGTAAGTGACTCCACTTGTCAGGACTGCACTGGTAACCACATAAAGGATCAGTGACTAGACAGCTAGGGTCTTTACACCTTCTCTGCATAATTTCCTGTTGACCAGGTGCTGCATCCTGTACTTCCATCCATCTAGCAGCTGGTTGAAATAAAGAGGATATCAAGCAACACCAAGACAGAATGTACTGTATTAAATGGGAAGATAATAAGCCATGGGGTAACCTCAAAGAAAATTGGAAAGCTTTCTCAACAATACAAAAAAAATAATCATAACACTTCAATGAAAGCTAAGACAACAGCAATGAAATTGAACTCAGCACAGAGTACTATATGGGTCAATGAAACTATAAGAGTTATAAAAAGATAAACAACAACAGAAGCAAAATGATAGCAGTAAAATCATATCTCTCAATTATTGCACTGAATGTGAATAGATCAGATGTATAAACCAAAAGACAGAATATCAGAATGGATAAAAATATTACCCATAAATATACTATCTACAAGAGACACACTTTAGACACTAAGACAAAAATAAGTTACAACCAAAGGATGGAAAAATATTTCAAGAAATTTCAGCAAAAAGAGCAGTAGTGACAATATTAATTTCTGATCAAACAGACTGTATGACAAAACCAGCTAAAGACACAAGGATGACATTATATAATATTTACAAGGTCAATACAACAACCAGATATTACCATAATACATTTCTATACACTCAATGAAAAAGCCCCCAGTTACATAAATCAAAGTTAGCAGAATTGAAAAGAGAAATAGACAATGCTACAAAATAGTACATTAATTTAGCACACCACTTTTGATGAAGGACAAAACAACTAGAAACAAAATGATACAGAATATCTAAACAGCACAATTATCTTATTTAGGGCTGCTATAACAAAAATGCCACAAGAGGATGGCTTTAGCAAACAGAAATTTATTCTCTCATAGTGTAGGAGACTAGAAGTCCAAACTTAGAATGCTGTCTCTAGGGGAAGGTTTTCTTTCTCTGTTGATTCTAGGGAGAAGTTCTTGTCTTCTTTCAGCCTCTGTAAGAACACTTTATTTTTCTTTCAGATTCCCATGTGTCTCGGTAGCCATCTACCCCAGGGTCTAGTTGTTTCTCAGTGCAAGGACCCCAGTCCAAACAATGTACTCCACCTCTGGTTCTTTTTTTCTTGGTGGCCTTAGGTCCATCTGATTTTTGCTCAATTATTTATCCTTTTACCCCTTCTGAGAGAAAAGGTTTTGTGGGACACACCCAAGTAAAACTACCCTTACATTGTATTACAGCTATGACGGGATTAACGACATTGTTTTCCATCATAGGGTCTATAGTGGTACTGTGTGTTAGGCATTGGATGACTATCTGTAAAGTTCAAACCCATAAGTTTCTCTTGGGAGAAAGATGAGGCTGTATGCACCTGTAAAGCTTTGTGGTCTTGGAAACCTTGTGGGATCACTAAGAGTTGGAATTAACTAGTGAGTTTGGTTTGCTTTGGTATACACTCTTTTGGCTTTTCTTCTCAGTTTGCCTCATGGGGATCACAAATGACTGTTAAACATGGTCCAGCTAAGTTATTACACATCTTATCAGCTGACATAACTCAACCCATGACAAAAATCAGCCAACTTGACCTCAGGGAACACCCCTCTGACAAAAGTACATTATGCATTCCTTCCCTGTGTACATGGAATATTGTCTACAATAGACCAATGTTAGGCTGTAAAGCAAGTGTATATAAATTTTAAAATATCAAAATGCTGAAAACCATCTTCACAGATCAGAATGCTATAGAAATACAAATTAACAACAGGAAGGGTACTGAAAAAATCAAATACATGGAAGCTGAACAACACACTGGGAGAAGTACAAATGAAAAATGGGAAAAATTAACTTTGAGTCAAACAAGAACAAAAGCACAACATAATTGTGTCAGTCCAGGAAGACTAGAGAAACAAAGCCATAAACATACATATATATACAAGAGGAATGGAACATTGAGAAAGCATCTCAACCCAGTTCAGTCCAAGGTCATAAGTCTGATATTAGCCCATAAGTCTGATACCAGTCTATAAAGTCTCCTTCTGACTCACGAAGCAGGTGCAATGATACTAGAACAATCACAGGCCAGTGGATGCAGAGTCTTGTGTGTGTAGCAAGAGAAGAAGTATCCTGGTGCTGGCAGAGGTTTCACCATGGCTCCTTGATTTCAGGGCTCAGGATCCATCCGCAGTATCCTGTGGCAGTGGAAGCCTCTCAGCATTGGTAGGGGTTTCCACATGGCATCTCTGGCTCCAGGCTTCTCTCCACATGGCTCCTCTGGTTACATCAGGGTAAGCCCATGTGGCTTCTTCTCTGGCGCCTCCTGGCTCCAGGACTCAGGGTCTATATAATGCTGCTGTGCTGTCTTGTTGGTAGACCATCTCTAAGGGACTGAGTCAAGTCTCTCTCCTCCAATTGGGAAATACCATGAGACTTCCCAGAATTCTCAAGAGAAAGCCATGCCCACACAGAGGTCTCATGGCTATCTCCAGATTGACAGGCTAGACTCCACCCCTACACTCCCAGGGCCGAAATAGATTCAGGTCGGCGACTGCCACAATAGTGAAACCTTGGTACACTGCCAAGGCAGTGTTCAGAGGATAATTTATAGCACACACACACAACACAAAAAATAACCCAAATCAACATCTGGACCCAATATCACCCACAGCTAGACAATGAACAGCAAAAGAGAACATAAGGAACAGCAGAAGAATTAAATGATCTTTAACAGACAAAAATCACCAAAACTAGAAGTTGTTTCTTGGAAAGTATTAAAAAATTGAGAAAACACTGACAAATTTAAAAAAGGAAAAAGAAGCGGGCTATGCAAATAGCAAAATTTAAGTGAAATAGACAATGTCATAAAATATTCAAACAAAGTGGAAATTTTATGAAGAACTCTGCTGAAACAAATTTTAAGACCATAGAAGTGAAACGTTTTCTAGAAAAAACTCCCTTCTCAAAGTAGCACAATCTGAGGTAAAAAATTAGAATAGATCCATCATAAAGGGAAAAAAATTGAATGAGAAATTAGATTCCCAACAAAACTTTGGCTCTCAAGACTTCATTGGTAAATTCTACCAAATACTCAGAGAAGAGTCAACATCAATTCTATCCGAACTACTACAGAACAAAGAAAAGGGTGGAATATTGCAAAACCCATTTTATGAAGAATGCATGGCCTTGATACCCCTAAAACAGAAAATTATAGATCAATATTCCTTATGAAAAGAGGCAAAGATTCTCACAAAATCGTAACATGTTAGTCAAGACATCTTGGTATTGGTACCATGACAGACACATAGACCAGTGAGCAGAATTAAGAACCCTAAAAGTACATCCATCCACTGTGGACAACTGATATTTGACAAAGGATTGGAAATAATTAAATGGGGAAGAGAAAATCTCCTTAACAAATGTTGCTGACAAAACTAGATATCCATTTGCTGAAAATGAAGGGATTTGTATATCTCTTCATACCAGAAAAATGAACTCAAGTTAGGTAAAAATCTATTTGTGAAGCATTACATAATAAAGGCTATCAAGGAAAAAATAAGAGCAAATGTAGAGGCCCTAATACTGAAATAAATACCCTATTAAACATAAATAAAATACACAGAAGAAGACAAAGTAGACAACCAGGACCTTCTAAATCTTAAATATTTATGCACAGCGGACTTCACTGAAAGACTAAAAACAGTACTTACAGAATGGAAAATTATTTTAGCAATCACTAATCAGACAAGGGTTAAATTTCTAAATTTATAGATAATGTCAACACCTAAAAAACCCAAAGCCAACAGTCTGATTAAAAATTTGGTGCCCAGGGAAGCAACAAAGCCTAAGTGGAAAAAGCACACCAACACATGTGATCATGAGGTAATATCAGGCATCAGAAGACCCCAAACAAACAACCATTTCTATACAAATATGGGTGATCAGAATGGAGACCCCAAACCCATCTGTAGACAATTGGACATCCCTTCACAGAAACATCACAAGGAAGAGACCAGGCAGCCAGGAAACACACAACACTCCCCACCCCCATCATGACCCCAGTTCTATCTTACAAATCCAGCCAAACCAGAGAATGTACACTGGTACAGATAAGAGCTTACAACACAGGGAATCCAGGACAGATAAACCCCTCAGGATCAATGGTGAGAGCAGAGATAGCATGAGGGTATAGGTAAGGTGGAGTGGAGGGAAGGGGGAGAAACAGGAAACTGATTGGAATGATCATTGTACAGCCCCCCCTCCACTGTCGAGGATGAACAGGAACATGGGCGAAGGGAGATGGAGACAACAGATGGTGTAAAATATGGAAATAAAAATAATTTATAAATTATGAAGCGTTCACATAGGTGGGAGGGTGAGGAGGAAGGGGAAAAAAAAAGAAGAGCTGATGAGACATGATGACCCCTCGCTGGAGGATGCTGTGAGTAAGGACAATACTGGGGACATATGATAGGGAGTGAGTCCAGTCTGACAGCCCCTCCGCCCCCACCACCCTGCCGCAGGGCAAACAATGGAGAGAACATAGCAGATCAGGAGTGGGAGCGAAACCAAGCCACAGGGGCCCAGGCTGCTCATTTGAATGACTAAGATTAGTGACAAAATGGCGACTTAGTAATATACTAGCAGAACTTTGCAGAGACTAGTGCAGGAGAGCAATTGAGAAAGGAAATACCACCTGATCGGGTCAAAGGAAGAGCATCATAAAGATAAGTAGACACAGATTCAGTAGGTTTTTGAGTAGCTGTGGGATTTTCACTTACCATTGTGGAAGTTGACTACGGCTTAACCTTAATCCCACCACAGTGTCAACTAAAGTCTAGCTCCTTTGAAAAAAAGTCCAGGAGCTTTACTTCAACACAAGCCACAGTTTGTCACTGCCTCTGGGCAGGGTTTAAACCCCTCCAGCCCCACAGTCAGGTGATTGGGTTTCAGCTATTTGTTTCTATCTCTTCTTTCTTCCCCCACAGTCTCAGTGGGCTAAGGATTTATGTTTTTTATTTTTCTTTCCTTTCACACACCACTGCCAACTTCCTGTCCACTCCCCTTCATTTAGGGCAATTATGCTCAACCTTTATCCAGTTGGGGGAATTCCACCCTCTCTAGCCGGGGAAATCCTCCTGACCTTCTGTAGCAGGGATCTCATCTCTACTCTCCAAAGTCCTTTAAGTGGTTTGGGTGAAACTCCGCTTGCACTTTAGGGTTCTTCACTTGGCTGGAGGTAATTTTGCCTGTCTTTCGCAGTGCTCCACATGGCTGGGGAGACCCTTCCCAGCCTCCATGGTCTCACAGAGCTGAGGAAACTTCCTCCTGTCTGCTGTAGTGCCTCGCAAGGCCTAAGGCAGATCTTCCAACACTTTCCAGTGTTCCAAGCTGCTGTGGAAAACTCTGCCCAACCTACATGGTGATCTAGCTGACTAAGGCAAATCTGCCCATTATCTTTGGTGTTCTACACCAAAGCAGTGACATTCACCTGTCTTTTGCAGCCCTCCTGTTGCAGCAGGCACTTTGCCTGTCCCCTGGAATGACCCAAAACTGCGTGGGTTACACCACCATAGCTTCCTGTGAGATCATTCAGTGCAGCGCCATCCTCATGGATCCACAACCACCCTGCCAGCATCCCCTGAGAGGACCATCTAACTCCAATGAACAGAATATTGTTGGTTAGGGCAAGAGTGAAACCACAGCCAGATAAAGTGGTGACTCAATTCCTTAGTACAATTAGTTCCCGGCAGTTTGAAGAAGCATCTGTATGATACTCCCAAAGAGAGAGCTCTTTGGAAAATGGTACTGGGCTCCTCTAAAACAGCACAATGCAAACAGCAATCAATCAGCCCTAAAACACTCAATGAAGAGAAAGGAGAAACAAAAGGCAATATCAGAAGTCCTGAACCTAAAGACATGCGTAGAAGAAGCAAACAATGATCTGCCATAGAAAGAAATCTTCAGAACACTGCTTGGAGTTATACAAGATATGAGGGAAACAATACAGATAAAGAATGAAATGCTAGAGGAGATAAAGGTCACACATCAAAGGGAAATACAAGACATAAGGAGGGAGGTAACAAAAGCCAGTAGCAAATTCACAGACATCAGCAACAGACTTGAGGAGACAGAGACTCAAACCAGTGATCTAGAGGACAACCTTTCGTGACCTAGAGGACAACCAGGCAGACTTCAACAAACAGGAAAGGCAGTCAAAAGGTAATCAGAGAAGCTGAAGAAAAGTTGAGAGTCATGTCTAATACTATGAAGAGAAATAACTAGAATAATTGGACTAACTGAACAAGACACAATGAAGGCATCAATGGCAAAAATAGTAAGGGAACTCTTGGAGGTAAACTTCCCCAGCTTAATGAATGAAAACTAGATAATCATTTAGGAGGCCAAAAGAACATCAGCCAGACTGAATGCCAAAAAGAAGTAACCAAAGCATATAATAGTTAAACTATTAACTTTGAAGAAAAGGAGAAAATCATGAGAACAGCTAAGAAAAAACAAGCAGTAAAATATAAAGGACCCAAATAAGAATATGCTCAGACTTATCAGTGAACACCTGAAGAAGAGGAGAGAGTGGAGTAACATATTTCAAAAATTTAAGGAAAATAATGCAAGCCCCAAAATACTCTACCCAACCACATTATCTATCAAGATAGATGGAGAAGTAAGAGTCTCCCCAGACAAGGAATAATGCAAAGACTATGTTAAAAGAAACCCAGCCCTACAAAATATTCTTGCTGATCCAGTACAAGCAGAAGTACAGCAGTACAGAAGTACAGAAGTACAGAAGTACAGCACTCACCAAGCACTAATAGACCACCACACAGAACAAGCCCCACTTCACCCCCCCCCCCGCCCCCGGTTAGAGGGCAACAAACAGAGAACAACCCCCAAGATAATATTGGAATGAGGATGGAAAGAAGCCAAGAATGAACCACATACACAACCCACTGATACAAAAGGGAGGTAGGAAAGTACCCAACACAAAAGGTACACCACAAAGATATACATCACAAAATCTACAGTTGGATGTCATAACCCTGAATCTACGTGAATTGAACTCAGGCATTAAAAGACACAGGCTTAGAAATCACAACCCATCAATCTGCTGCTTACAGGAGAGACATCTCAAGAATACAGTCACAAAAAGACTGAGAATCATAGGCTGGAGAAAAATATATCAAGCAAATAACAATTCAAAAAAAGAGCAGGAGTTGCAATCCTCATCTTGGACATAATTGATCTTAAGGTGCAAGCCATAAGAAGAGAAAAGGAAGGACACTATACAATGCTCAAGGGAACAGTATGTCAAGAACCAGTGAGTATAATAAATATATACTTTCCCAATGAGAGAATCGAGAAATTTGTCAATCAAACACTTCAAAAGATGAAAAAAGAAATTACAGGCTCATCAATTATAGTAGGTGACTTTAATACACCACTTTCTGAGAAAGATAGATCACGGGGAAAGAAGTTTACCACAGAGGCTACAGATTTAAACATTATGACTAGACGACTTAATAGATATTTTCAGAGGTCTCCTTCTAAATGCAAAAAATTCACATTCTTTTCAAGCTCACATGGCACATACTTGGAAATAGATCACATGCTGAGATAAAAGTTGAATTTGTGTAAATTCAAGCATATAGAGAATATACAGACTCTCTCACTGACCTCTACGTTAACAAAAGAATGATTAAGAAAACAAAGGCAAACAACTAGAGGATGAATAACTCTTTCAAAAGGAGTGGGAATTATCTCAGATCAGAGATGGAATCAGGAAGCGTCTAGAAACCAATAAGAATGAGAATGTAATGAAACAAAACCTTAGGGACACAGTAAAGGCAGTCATCAGTGGAAGTTTGATAGTAATACATGCCCATATGAAAAAGGAAGAGAGACATGATTGATATGCTGACACATCATTTACAGCATTTAGAGCAGAGTCCACAGGACAATCCAACTAATAGCAAAGGAAAAGAAATAATAAAAATCAGCGTTGACATTCAAGAGAGGGAAAAATCAAGAAAATTATGGGACAATTAATGTGGTTAAAAGCTGTTTTTTAGGGCTGAGCCCCGGTTGTGTAGTGGTTATGCGCGGGACTGAGGCCCACTGGGATGGAGGCTCGATTCCAGCTCCACGGAGCAAAGGCAGGGCCTCCTACTCCAACCACCTGAGGGCAGTGATGGCCCCCCCCACCCAAATGAAGCTGTTTTTTGAAAGGATTAACAGAATCGGTAGACTGTTGGGAAACCTAACCAAAAAAGGAAGGAATAAATTTCAATAGCAAGGAAACGGGGCATTACACCAAACCCAAATGAAATCAAAAGGATAGTTACACAGGACTATGAAGCCTATACTTCAAAGAACTCAGCAACTTGGAAGACATAGACAGATGCTTGGAAAAATAATTTCCCCTAGACTATCCAAGATGGACATTAAGAATCTCAACAGACTGATAGCAAAAGGAGAAATAGGTTATCAAGGGATTACCAACAACAACAACAACAAAATCCTCTGGACTGGATTTCCCCAAAGGAGAATTTCCACAAATATTCAGGGAAGTACTGACACCAGTCCTACACAAACTCTTCCAGAACACACTCCCGAACCATTTCAATGAAGCTACTACAGTGGTTGGCAACCTAGTGACTCACTGGGAAAATTTTAGTGACCCACTAAGCAATTCTTAATTATGATTGGTAGGTTATTTTTGTCAACAAATTAAAGTGGGTGCTTTCAATTCATGGCAATGGCTAGGGGTAGAGGGCGTTCGCTGTTCTGTGGTGCTTTTGATTTGGTGAAACAGCCACTAGCAGCAGGCTGTCAGCTTGCAATAGTTGCTCGTTTTGGAGCTATTGAGTCTCCAGTTATTCATGAAGAGTTGTGTGTACTTTCACCAATGTTAAGTACTAGGAAAGATATTGAAATTTTAAAGAAAGTTCAAGAATTCATTAAATTTGAAAATGGAAATTTCCCCCCAATAATTTTATTGGGAGCTCTTACAGATCTTATAACTTTCAATATATCATTAGTATCAAGCATATTTGTACACATGTTGCCATCTTCATTTCCAATTATTTTCTACTTGAGCCCTTGGTATAAGCTCCTCTTTCCCCCTCCTTTTTTTAAAAATCATTTTATTGGGGGTTCATACAACTCCCATCATGATCAATACATACATCAATTATATGCAGACCACATTTGCACACTTGTTGTCATCATCACTCTCAAAACATCCTCCCTCCACTTAGGCACCCAGTACCAGCTTCCCATATTTCCCCTCCCTTCCCCCCTTCCCCATGAACCCTTAATAATTTACCAATTTTTATTACTTTTTCATATTGTAGACTGTCCAATGTGTCCCTACACTCACTGGAAATGTTTTTGATTTCAAGAAAAAATTATTTTCTCTCACAATTGATGGGACTTCAGCAATGTTAGAAAAACATGCTGGCTTTGTAAACCATTGTAGAAGGAATTTGGAAGACCCCAACTTTAATTCCGCTATATAATTCATGAAGAAAATTTATGTGCAAAAGCCTCCTCAACACAGTTAAATGAAATAATGAGCATGGTGATTAAAATTACTAACACAATTATAGCTCGTTCTGCCTTGAATCACAGAAAATTTAAGACATTTTTAGAAGAAATTGAATATGACTATAATGATTTATTAATGCATACTGAAGTTTACTGTTTAAGCAGAGGAAAGGTTCTAAATCGCTTTGTGGAATGCATTGATGCAATTGAAATATTTATGATTGAAATCAGTGTTTACCTCAACTCAATGATAAAAATTGACTTCTTAGATTAAAATTATTAGCAGATATTACTAATCGTTTCATTAATTTAAATTTGTGCTTACAGGGCAAGGAACAGACAATTCCCAAATTTTATGAAGAATGGAAAAGTGTTTGTTGTAAGGTAGTTCTATTCCAGGGTGACTTAGTGAAACAAACATTTAGATATTTTCCTTTAGTAAAAACTCATAAAGAAATTACAAATGCAGAAGTAGATATGCTTAAAACTTACATAGATGCCATTCAAACTGAATTTGAAACCCAATTTCAGAACTTTAAAGCCCATGGTCCTATGTTCAGTTCTATAATAAAGCCTGATGAAATGAAGGACAATGTGTTGGACCTGCAATATTTCAATTTCCCTGAAATTGAAAATCTGGATATGAAGTTAATTCACTTCAAAAACTCAGCAATTTGGACAGATAAATTCAAGGCTTTAAGAAGACAACTTGAAGCCACTGGTGAAAATCACTTCAGCATGATAGCAACATGTTGGGCATCACTTCCTTCCAAGTTTTCTTCAACAAAGAAAGTTGGGTTCATTTTACTATTAGCTTTTGGATCTAGCTACTCATGTGAACAGATATTTTCCCAAATGATATTTTCCCAAATGAAATTTTTTCTCAATTCATCCTAAACAGGTTAACTAACGAACATTCAGAATCATGTGTTCTTTTAAAACAATTAATTCTCACTCAAACATGTCAAACTTTATAGGGATAATGAAATAGCATCAAGGAAGCCATTAAAATGATTAAATGTTCTCAATTAAATAGGGGTTCATTTTATTTACATGGTGTGTACTTTTATGCTAACATTCTATGATTTCTTTCAAGTAGCATAGATTTGATGATGATAAATTTGTAATTCTATATTTAAGGCATATTGGATTATCCTATCTGTATAATATTTTTATTTTCTACCTTCTAAGATAATGTGTAATCTAAAATAGAAGTGATGTGACCCACCAGGAAAATTTTTGTGAAAAGCAATTGAAAAATGACCCATTTGAAAAAAAACATTGCTCACCCCTGAGCTAGTATATCTCTGATACTTAAACTGAGCAAGGATCCCACAAGAATAGAGAACTACAGACCAAAATCCCCAATGAATATCGATACAAAAATCCTGAACAATATAGTGGCTAGTAGAATACAGAAGTATAAACAATATACACCATGGCCAAGTGGAATTCATATGAGGGATGCAGGGATGGTTCAACAGATGAAAAACACTGGTATTATTCACCACATGGACTTGGAAAATTATAAGAAGCACACGATAATATCAATAGATGCAGAAAAAGCAGTTTACAATATTCAACACCAATTCCCGTTTAAGATACTCAAGAAGATAGAAATGGAAAGGAAATTCCTCAGTATAATACAAGCTATATATGAAAAATCAGCAGCCAATGTGGTTGTCAATGGAGATAAGACAAAAACAATCTCACCGAAAAAGGGGACCTGACAAAGATGTTCCTTGTCCTCACTCTTATTTAACATTCTCTTGGAAATCTTAGGCAAAGAAAAGACATCAATATTATTCACCTGGGAAAGGAAGAGGTGAAACTATGGTTATTCACAGATGATAAGATTTTACATATGGAAAAATCTCCAAATGGCCAATTAACATGAGGAAAGGTTCCTAATCATTAATCATAAGAGACATGCAAATTAAAACAACTATGAGAAATACCCAGTACCCTCAAAGATAACCCAATTCAAAAAAATTAAAGAAAGTAGCAAGTGTTGGAAAA
Source organism: Nesogale talazaci (assembly GCA_004026705.1). Taxonomy (NCBI): domain Eukaryota; kingdom Metazoa; phylum Chordata; class Mammalia; order Afrosoricida; family Tenrecidae; genus Nesogale; species Nesogale talazaci. The sequence goes on along the minus strand of PVJH01002742.1, from coordinate 79,435 downwards.
GCTGTGGTGTGATAAGAACACTCATCCACTGTTGGTGGACCTGTAGATCAGCCGAGGCACTTAAGTTTACCACAAAAACTGCATAAAAATTGTGCTGAAAAACTCGGCTTATGTATGAATATATGCGGTAGATGGAAATCAAGCTATTACATGATCCAGGAGTCCACCTACTGGACATATACCCAGAAGAGACATGAAATAAACCACAGCCACACATCTGTGCTCCAATGTTCATTCAGGTATAGTTCACAATTGCAAGGAGTTGGAAACAACCCGAATTTCCCTCAATGGATGCATGCATTAAAAAACTGTGGTACATACATACAATGGAGCAAACCACATTCCTAAAAGCAGTGATGAACGCGTGGAGCACATCGCCACATGGGAAGAACTGGAGGAAATTATGCTAAGCGCAGTAAGCCACATACAAAGGGACAAGTACAACATGAGTCAGCTGACGGAAGCTTAAAAATACAAAAGGGGCATAGAGAAAATGCTACTGTATCCATACATTCCTGGGGTGAGGTCGAGGTAGTAGGGCAGGTACCAGACCCAATCCAGGGATACATATGGCAACCAACTAAAAAAGGGGGGGAAAGAAAGAGAAAGGAAGGAAGGAAGAAAGAAAGAACAAAAGAGAGAAAGAATGTAAAAAGTCACACGTAGTAGGGGAACAGGGTATTTTTATATCTTCACAGGAGAGGGAGAGAGAGTCCAGACTTCAACCTGGTGCATCAAGAGGTGAATGCAACTTACCGGCATGAAGCAGAGAACCAGTAGAGAAGTCTGTGGGGCTGGCCCCAATCCTGATTACGTGGACACCCCCTCTACCTTCAGAAGAAGGACAGCACTGAAGCTATAGCTCAGTGAGAGGGGAGCGCCTGATCAGAGCACACAGGAGCAAATGAAGAGGGAAGGAGACATTGTGGAACACATCCTGGTCCACCATCACCTGAGGACAATATTCTTGCTCAGAGCAGTCAATGCAGAGAGAGGACATAGCGCCAGTCTTAGCATAAGACATGACATCCCTCACAGACCCATAGTACTTTGAGGGACAACACTGGAGACATTGTGTGAAGAGCCCCATCTGACCCTACCACAACAGGGCAAAATGCTAAGGGTGTGCAACAGAGCAGCAAGGGGAGCAAAGCAATGAAGTCCCCTGGGAAAACCACAACTAAACGTTAGGAAAGGGTGTTGCACTCCATTATACTCAACTGGAAAACATTCCTAAAGGTCACCTATCCAGGAGTTATTTACAGGCTTTTCTTTTTTGTTATTATTGTTTTAGTTGCTGTTGTTTAGTTTTTTGTTTTCTTTTGCTTTGTCTTATTTTTGTGCTTATTATTTTCTCTGCATATCTATCTGGATAAGATGGAGGGATAAACGTTACATGGGAGAAAACAATCAGACTATCCTGGTTCCAGGATAGAGGGGAGAGGGGGAGGAAGGGGAAAGGAAGTGGGTGTTAATAAACCCAGGGACAAGGGAACAACAAGTGATCTTAAATCAATGGTGAGGAGGGTGTAGAATGCCTGTGTGTGTGTGTGTGTGGGGGGGGGGGGGGTGTTGATGAAGGGCAATGTAACCAAGAGAATTGACTGAAACCTGAATGAAAGCCAAAATGTGATAGTGAGACATGAGGAAAGTAAAAGAAAACAGGAAAGAACTAGGAGGCAAAGGGCACTTATATAGGTCTAAATACAGGTATGTACATATGTAAATCTGTTTATATATAATGATAGGGAAATAGATCTATGTACATATATTTATATGTTAAGCATTTAGATAGCTGATGGACATTGGGTCTACTGAAGTACTCCCTCAATGCAAGAACACTTTGTTCTAATGACCTCACATTCTGTGATCCTCAGCTTCCTGACAATATTGCTGAAGACAAAATGGGTGCATATAAGCAAATGTGGTGAAGAAAGCTGATTGTTCCCCAGGTATCAAAAGATATAGAGTCTGGGGTATTAAAACCTTGAAGATAAACAAGCAGTCAGCTAGCTGAGAAGTAATAGAGCCCACATGGGAGAAGCACACCAGCCTGTGTGATCATGTGGTTTTGAAAGGATCAGGTATCAGGCATCAAAGACCCAGAACATAAAATCATATCAATGTGAATGATGGAGAAGTGCAGGATGGAGACAATTGAACATCCCCTTACAGTATGGTCACAAGGAAGAGACAAACTAGTCAAGGTGCAGTATGGCACTGATGAAACATACTACTTTCTTGTTGTTTTCCAATGCTTCCGCCCACCCAGTATCATGACCCCAATTCTACCTTACAAATCCTGCTAGGTGGAGCATGTACACGAAAGGGTACAGAAAGAGCTGAAAACACCTGGAATCCAGGACACATAAACCTCTCAGGACCAATAATGAAAGTAGCAATAACAAGAGGGTAAGTGGAAGGTGGTGGGGGCGGAGATAGGGGAAACTAATCACAATGATCTACAAATAATCCCCTTCCAGGGGTATGGACAACAGAAAAATGGGTGAAGGGAGCGATTGCTCAGTGTAAGACATGATAAAATACTAATTAATAAATTTTCAAGTTTCATGAGGGAGGGCAGGGAAGGGAGGGAGGACATGAAGAGCAGATAACCAAGGGCTCAAGTAGTAAGGAAATGTTTTGAAAATGATGGCAACAAATGTACAAATGTGCTTGACACAATGGATGTATGCATGAATTGTGATAAGAGCTATATCAGCCCCTGGTAAAATGATTTTTAAAAGAACAAACTGATATTACCTAGTGTAGGTTAGCATAGAACCACTAGAACTTTCATACAGTATTGCACCACTTAAGAAAGTTGTAACGGGCTGAGCCCCGGTGGCGTAGTGGTTGTGCACGGGACTGCGGCCCACTGGGGCGGAGGTTCAATTCCAGCAGTGGGGCTGGGCCTCCTACTCCCACCACCGGAGAGCAGTGATGCCCCCCCCCCAAAGAAAGTTGTATCATATAACCCTTCTGTTTCACAGTATCTAATCAAGGGAAATAAAAGAATATGTCCATGCAAAGATTTGTATGTCAAGACTCAAAAAAAAAGCTTAAAAAAAGTTTGTAAACAAAAACAACCCAAATGTTCACCAAAAGGCAAATGGACAAATAAAATATGATCCATCTTTACAATGAAATTCTATTCAACAATGTACACTCACTGCCATTGGGTCAATCCCAACACGTAGCAAACCTGTAGGGCAGAGTAGAATTCCACCTGTGCATTTCTGAGACTGTAAATTTCCACAGGAGCAAAAAGCCTCATCTGTCTCCTGTGGACTGGCTAGCAGGTTTGAACTACTGAACTTGAGGTTAATGCCCAAGGTAACACTATGCCACTGGGACTCCTTTTACGCCATCAACTTAATAAAACATTTAGATGTTCAAAACCATGGGTGAGTCCAAGATATGAAGCTCAGTGAAAGAAACCATCAAAAAGATAGTACATATTGTATTGTCCTTTTCATCTAAGCTGTAAGCTCATTTATAGTCACAAACGGCTTTTATCGGAAACTGTCTAGAGTGGAAGAGGGGATAGAGAGCAAATTGACACTAAGCATCCTTGGGGATGCTGAAAATGCCTTGCAGTTTAATGTGGGGATGATTTTAGGAATATATCCAACTGGCCAAGTTTATTAAATTACATACCTAAAATCAATGTGCCTTATTGTGTATATATAATTTTTTCATAAAGTTCGCGTTAAAATAATAAAAATTCTGATTTTGATTTTAAGCCAGGATAGAGGAAGGCACAAGACACAGTCTACAGTGGGGACCTTTTTTAGTGGGAGAATCACCAAAACTCCCAACACCTGAGAATTGCCTTAGAAGGTTTCCATAGCTATAATCTTTACCGAAGCAACATATTTTTTATCCCACTGAGCATTTGATGGGCTTCAACTGTCAACTTGGCCTCATCAGTAGCCAAGAATTTAATCACTGCACCATGAGGGATTTTTTGGCGTAGTTGCCTAGACTTGGATTGAGATTAGCTTTCTTTTGTGTTTTTATTTATTTTTAGATTATGGAGGTATCTGGAACCTTACCAGAACTCTTCTGAAGGCACATGGCAGAAGACTTTTCCCCTCCTTAGCTTCTACACTTTGTCTTTATGCATCTAGTGATTAGCAGCAAAGCTCTTAAAAGCATAAGCCAGTGTATTGAGGATAAAAAGAAACTGAAAAACAACTGGGATCTGGCCTGGGGACAAACATGCACTTGGCGGGTACTGTCACCACCAGTCCTTCAGGGATTCCCTTGCCATCGTCTGAATCAGAAGTACCCAAGCCCCAAGTAAAGAAAGTTGTGACAGGCTCATGCAGTATAATACACAGAATCAAGAAACCTCCAAAGCTTGTGGGAAGATTGAAGAGTGAAGCTTCCTACTGAGATGATGAAGTGGGGTGGTAAGAAAAGGATCGGGATTGGGAAGGGATTGAGGAGACTAAGGGTTGTCAGACTATGAGAGGCTTTGATTGCCAAGACCATGTATTTTTGAATGCATCACAACCATTGTAATTTTCATAGCTTTGTAAACAAGAAAATAAACTACATTTGAGTTTTAGTATGCATTTTAAATTATGGACCACAAGAGGGCAAGAGAGAGCATGTGCAAGTGCATTCAAATAAAGGGTCCCTTTCATATTTCATTCCTTTACTTACTCTTTTCTTACCTTCATTCAGTAAAAAACCATTCTCTCCTACTATCCCACCACCTCATGGGTTTTCTTAATTCTATACATTATACTGCACAAGCCCTTCACCGCTGTCTCTGCCTGGGGTTCTCTACTCCTGACCCAGCTCAAGTTTCTCCAACGTGTGTGTGTGTGTGTGTGTGTGTGTGTGTGTGTGTGTATGAAGCTTTTCATTAATCTTTCAGGTCCACACTTTCTTCTTTGTACTTACAATAAACCCAAGTCAAACCCACTGCCATTGTATTGATTCAGATTCTTAGAGACCCAATAAGACTGAACAGAACTGTCCTATCGGGTTTCCTAGGCTTTAAATCTTAAACAAACACACCCAGTTCACAATAAAAAGTTTAAAAGAAAAAAACAAACCAAAAATTGAATGAAGTTCACTATATTATTTCATTTAAAATATACAATAAATGTTTTAATACCAAGAAATGCCAGGGGGCTACCAAAAGTTCATGAAAAATTCAATCATTAAAAAAAAAGCTTCATTGGTATTTAATTCACCTATGAGTGTGCAATCACCACCACAATAAATTTCAGAGCATTTTCTTCTTTCTGTTTTTTTTTAAGGCATCACCGCCCTCTGGTGGTGGGAGTAGGAGGCCCCAGCCTTTGCTCCTGTGGAGCCGCTGCTGGAATTGAACCTCTATCCCAGTGGGCCACCGTCCCGCACACAACCACTACGCCATTGGGCCTTTGGCCCCGCATTTTCTTCTTTCTGGTACTCAATGCTGTTAGCTTCCCATTTTCCCCCACCCTCCCATGTCATGGCCCCTTGTAACTATTGACTTATATATTATCCCCGTAGATTTACCTCTGCTAGCATTCATATTCAGAAGGTTCCATGAAACCAAGACAAGAAACAAACACAAGGCAATACCCCCCCCCCAAAGCAACAGAGAGACAAATTTCAATGAAAAAGCAAAAAATATTGAAAACATAACAAACTTAAAAATAGGCCAAAAGGGAGATCAAATAACCAAAATACATCTTTCATAAACAATTTCACAATGCTGTCTGCTTGGTAGCGAGGCTGGGCTACGATCAGAAGCAGTACATCTTATTCTTCATTTGAGAGCATTTGGTAGCTTGGAACTGCCAATCCTGAGTTTAATAGCCCAGTATCTAACCCACCATAATTTAATTCCCTAAATTACGTGAACTTGATTGACAGTGTTAAACTTTACCTGATCCCTGTGCTCCTGAAAAGCAACCAAAATTACAAAGATCCCTTGACCATTTTTTTTTATTCCAGTATAGTGCTTACTGCAAAAAGTCTCTTGGTCCAATGAGACTTAGAAAAGACTCCTAGATGCCCTTCTAGTTTACCTATGAAAAGCCCAGACACAGGCCTCTGAGTTCCATAAAAGGTGAATGGAATCATTTGTTATCACTGATGAAAGTGAGGACAAAACAAGGTGCTTGAAAATAATGACTAAATTCTGTTTCTCTCCTTCTCACAGTGCGCCGAACTTGACTCAGCCTCAGCTTCCAAGAACAACAGTCAATACTGACTGATAGAGATCCCCTGTGGTTTGCCAAGATTGCAACTGACTGTGGAGTGGAAAGCCTACTCTGTCTCCCACAGAGCTGCTAGTAGTTTAGAACTGTTGACCCTCATGATTATAGCCCAACTCAAAGCCACTGTAAGTCAGTCAATAATTCCTCCTGAAGAATACCTCTCCCCTCTTAAGGAAACTGAGTCCAGAGAAAACCATTGCATGATTATTTCACTCCTCAAGTTGTTTTTGTCCTAGTTTTCTTTAACCTCTCCTAAAAAAAACCCCAACCAATTCCATTCTGCCTGACCTTTGAGAAGATTTTGGATGTTACAAAAATAAGTGATGTTAGACACACTGTGGAAGGAAGCATCTGTTTAGGAGATTCATTCCCCCCTCCCCCCCCAAAAAAAACAGACCAACAATCCAAACAAAAAAAAAGATTCATTTTCCTTACTGTAACAATCCTTTCGAGTGTACTTTCTTTGGCACCGAATCTTTTAAAAATTTTTAAATTTCGGAGCACAAATGCTCAAAATGTGTCTCAACATTCTTTCCTCCTAGACTGCTTACTGAACAAGACTCATGTCAAATCTGTATTTGTGGTCTTCTTTGGGTGTCTCTGACTCTGCCCTCTGTGACTGTTTTTAAAATAATGTAATAGCCACCAGATGCTCTCAAAGGAAGAATAAGGTAATTTTCTTGTATAAAGATGTACTGCCTCTGATCATAGACCAGCCTCGCTACCAGGCAGACAGCATTGTGAAATTGTTTGTGAAAGATATAGCTTGGTCATTCGGTCTCCCTTTTGACCATTCGCTCTCTATTTCAGTCTCTGCACTGGTTGCTGTGTCTCTGCATCTCTGCCATTTCCCTCCTCCTGCTCCACTTACCGTGTGTCCAGGAGGCTGAGCTCCTGTTTGCAGGTTGCTCCTGGCTGAAGAGTAGCCTTTGGACTCACAGCTCTTGTCCTCACAGCTCCTTTGTCTGTAGGAGTCTGCTGCTCATGTGGCTGAATTTATACTCAAGTTGGGAAATGAGAAACTGGTTTCACTTTTGTTTTCACTTGTTTTCTTTCACCTTTACAAGAATTCTGGGATTTAAAGGAATTTTGTTAGTTTTTCTTGTGACTCTTAAGTTTCAAATATATGGCAGAGGGAAGATAAATGTTCATAATACATTAGTGTGTTTGTATTGTGTGTATTGTGAGAGAATATGTGTGCATGCATATACGTAAACCCAAATGTATGTATGCATGTATTTCTATCCTTTGACGAGTAGTTTGAAATCTATTGAAAAATAATGTTTAAACTCCTGATATTCTGATTTCTGGGGTAGCTTACCCAGGCCAGTGCTCTTTTTTCCTTCCCCAGAATATTGTCTTTCTTTTAGAAATATATTTGATTTAACATTTTTTACATTAAAATAAAAAAATAATTTACTATCCTTATCACAACACATTGTGTCAAGCACCTTCGTACATATGTTACCATCATCATTTTCAAAACATTTTCTTTTTACCTGAGCCCTTGGTAAAACCCTTCTTCCCCTCGCATTCCCCTTCCTTCCCTCACTAACCCTTGATAATTTGTCTTTTTTTGCATGTCTTACATCAACCACTGTTTCCCTTCACCCATTTTTCTGTTGTCCACCCACCTCAGGGGATTATATGTTGATCATTGTGATCAGTTCCCTATTTCTCCACCCACCTTCCTTGTACCCTCCTGGTATCAGTACTCTCATTATTGGTTTTGAGGGGTTTCTTTGTCTTGGATTCCCTGTGTTTCAAGCTCTTTTCTGTACCAGTGTACATGCTCTGGTCTAGCTGGATTTGAAAGGTAGAGTTGGGGTCATGATAGTGGTGGTGGTGCGGGGGGGTGGGTAGGAAGCATTACAGAACTAGAGGATAGTATAAAGGTTTCATCTGTGTATACTGGTAAATCTCTTCCTTGTGATGTCCAGGTGTCTATAGATGGGCTTTGGGTCTCCATTCCACCCTCCCCTCATTCAATCAATATGAATTTTTGTTCTAGGTCTTTGATGCTGGATACTCGATCCCATTGACACCTCATGAACACACAGGCTGGTGTGCTTCTCCCATGGTGGGTTTTGTTGCTTCTCAGCTAGCTGGCTGCTTGTTTATTTTCAAGTCTTTAAGACCCTAGACACTATATCTTTTGATAGCTGGGGCATCATCAGCTGTCTTCATCATATTTGCTTATATACACCCATATTGTCTTCAGCAATCATGTTGGGCAGGTTAGCGTCACAGAATCAGGCCACTACTCTTTTTTTAAAAAATTAAAAGTCATTTTATTAGGGGCTCGTACATCATTTTTCCAATACATAAATAAACATACTGTGACAAGAACCCTCGCACGTCCCCTGCCATCATCATTCTCCAAACATCCGCCCTTTCCCCCAGCCCCTGGTGTCGGTTCCTCCAACCCTTCCCCTGTTGCCCTGCTCTCCCTCCCCCATCAACCCTTAATACTTTATAAATTATTATTATTCTGTCAGGCCACTACTCTTAAATTTTCTTTTGAACTTTATGTCTTTAAGTAATTGATTTCAAAATCAATCATGGGCTGAAGGAAACTGTCTAGATAAATTAGTAAAGCATTGTAATTTTTAAAAATAATGATCTCTGTGCAAAATTGAACACAGAAATGCCAAAATTCAGACTAGAATTATGTTTTAGGGTAAATCGATAATAATTTTAATTGTTCTTTGAGACAATGTTATTTGAATTCCTTTCAGATCACACATTTTTCAGTTGGTCTTTTTTATGGCAATATCATTAAGATGAGGTATAAGAATCTTTGGAAAATCTCTCATATGGGGGATACTTTTGATTCCATAGCCAAAACATTTCTCCAACTTGCAGCATATATTTAATAATATTTAGACAATATTGTTGACTTCTGGTGACTTTTGTTTTGATACTGTTGTGGCAATGGGTGACCCTGGACAGGATAACGAACTTGACAGAAACAGTAGAGGGGCATATGACAATATATGAGAAGAGAAGTGGGACACATTCATGTTGTTTCCCACAGGATTGGTGTTGTAATTTCATTACTGATCCCTTTCTCACATTACCCATGGACAAAGAGAAATGCAAGTTCTCCATGCTGATGAAGCATTTTAGTTTTTTCTTTCCTGTTAAAGACTTCTATTCAGGAATTAGTTTCAAGATTTGAAACTCTCACTTCTTCTTTTACTTAGTGGTTTGAAAGCTATGGTCCAAAATTGGATTAGCTGATTGGAATAATTCAGCACTAAATAGGGTTGAAGCACTGTGAGTCTTTGGTGGAAGAGAATGATCCTTTATTATTTACATTAGAACTTTTTAGTCGTAGTGCTATTGCAAAATTTTCCTCTGACTTCTAAATCAAATGTAAACAATTTTGTTTTTTTGGATTACTATCTGCCCACATAATATTATTCAGTACAGGATTGCTTTGTAGAACAGAATACCTGTTCCACTGTCAATGCTATTCTTCTATTATCAATTTTATTGTCATTGTTGAGGGCCATTAGTCGATTCCTACTTATAGTGACTGAATAGCACAGAATAGAACTGCCTTCTGCGAGTTTCCATGGCTGTAAACCTTTATGGAACTAGACGGTCATACCTTTAGCCTCTAGAAGAGTTGGATTCTGACCACTGACCTGCTTTTACCAGCTGAGAGCTTAACCTCGACCTGAGAATGATCAAGAAATATGAAGACCGACCAGGGATTTTAGCTTACATGCCTGAGTTGTTTTCCTCTGGGGTACATGAGGACAAGGAGCCCTGCTGGTGCAAGGTGATAACGGGACTGGCAGGTCATCTTCCCAGGGGAGAATGATGTAGCTTCTATTTCGGTTACTCACACAGGGTTGCTATGACTTAGAATGGACTGACTGGCCATGGGTTTGGGTTATGTGGGGACCTTTATAACTACTTCATTGAACTGCCATAAGAAAGAAAGAGGACATGGGGGGATGATGATGGCGGATGTCCTTTTGACAGCGAATCTAGAACTCTCATGTCTTGTTCTTTTTCCTTAGAGTGGGAGCATAAGTGTTTTTTAATGAGTGAGACTTGTAATGTCTGTCAGAGAGAAATTTGAAGCCAGAATCCACTACTGAGTATAAAGTTTATTTGGACACGAAACAGAACCAGAGACCTAATTGGAAGTTTTAAGGCAGTCTTTATTCAGGGAGCTTGCGGATGGATTCAACAGCACTCGTGTGTGTGTGTGTGTGTGTGTGGGGGGGGGGGGGCGGAGCTGATGAAACCATGCCAAGGGAACAAAAGGAAGAGTTTTTATACCCCCCTGACAAGCGTAGCTGTTACTCTTCAAAAAGAAGGGGGTGCATTTTTTGATCTGTCACTTCTCACACGAATGATGTGTACCCAGCGATATCTCTTCTTTGGGCAGCAGCATCAGAAAAGTGTTACTCAGAGGAGGTCAGGGAATGGGTTAGGTAAACATTCCTCAGGGGAGAGGTCAAGGTGACTTAACCTTTGGGAGGATGTGGCTTGTATATGTTTTAGAAATAGGCAGACATCTGGATTCCGGACACAGTGGGTGAAACAGAGGTTAAGCGCAGGGAAGGGTTGGCAGGAAAGAGCTCTGAGATGGGGGTGCTGCATCTAAAATGGAGTCCCTTGTGCCAAGACCAGACACTTAGTAGCGTTATTACTTAAGTATGCTGCTTACCCTGCCTGAGGGCAATGTTAGTGGCTGACGAAGATTCCTAAGGCATGTGAGGCAGCTGAATGACAGGATAAATTTGTTTGTAACAGCATTACTACATATCTTGCATAATGGTCATAAGGACAAAATGAGATGATGAAAGTTAATCTACCCCAATGCTTGGCTTAAGGAAGATATTAAAATATGCATTCCTTCCATCCCAATCCAAAGTTGACTTGCATATTGAATGTGGGAAGAGCAGGAAACATCAGGTGGACATTTCCAGCTTCTTGATTCCCTCTAACATTTAACTTGAACCCCCGAGAATGTCCATATGAGTGTGGAGATCTTACAGTCCTTAGGGGGACATTTTTGTACCCTCATGCTTTGCCTCATATGAATATCTATGTTTCTCTCTTAGTATGCAGGATATGCAGAGGTCAGAGATCCGAACCCCTTCATATGCCCCACCATGTGAGAACATTGCATGGATACGGCAAGTTCTCATCAAATTTGTTGTTATAATTATGAACTAGAAAAAGTCTGACCTCCAAATCCAATTCCCAACATTTTATTACACAACAAAGCTGCATTATGTTTCACAAGTCCATCCCCCAAGACAGAGGCCAGACTTCCAGTTTCATTTTTCAGTTTTAGCCCAATTCCTGGAAATGTTTGTTTATTTAATTTCCCTGAAACACAAAGGAGAATGCTTGCTAAATGATTTATCTTTGATGTAAACTTTTATGTGTTTTCCTTTCCTGCTAGTCTTCTAACTTTAGTTCTATTGGAAACATCCTCAATAAATTTTGAATAAGTCAAAGAAAAACAAATTCACCCAAAACTCTGAAAAGACTCATGGTGAGAGCACAGTGGCCCAGTGGCTCACTCAGGGGTGGCCCTGAGGTAAGACGGAAGAGTTGTCTACAGTGGAAGGGCACCTGAGAATGACTGTTTCCTTAAATTTGTTACCTTAAGTGCCAAACCTGCCTACCCTAGTTCTGGTCCACACCCTGTGTTTGAAAGTTCTGTGGGTTGAATGGGGACAGGGTCCATGACATCCATGAGAAGAGAGTTCAGGGAATCAGAGATCCTGTTTCCTTCCTGTCTGGAACTTTCTTTGATCTTTCTTTCAAGTTGGCTCATCTTTGGCTAACAGGTGATTTCCTTGTAGAGACTCTGTGAACCTTCTGAAGAGTGTAGTGAAGCTCTAGCTAACCAAGAAAGTGAGAAGGAGGAGGGAGGGGAAGAGAAAACGCCATCTAGCCCAGAGGCATCCTATCCTGCCCTTCATGGATCTCCTTCTCTGGCTCTCGGGACATTGTCCAGCTAGCTGTATGCTGTGTGCTTTGCTTGCCAAAGCAGGTCGGAAGGAAGAAGAGCTTTACCCCCTTTCCTGAGCACCCAGAGGTTTGTCTGCTTCAGCTTCCCAAGCAGGTTTCCGCCATTCTCTCCTCAGAAAACATGAAGCTTAGAGTAAATTGCCAGGTGACATTATCCTTGCAGATGCAGGGTATATGTTGATTTAGACCGATTTATCCAGTTTATGAGATAAAATCATCAGTCTCCTTAAAAATCACAAATTTAAAGGGAGAGTGAGTTCTAAGTCTTTTCTCACTACTACTAGCTGTGTGATTACAGGTCAATCATTTAATCTCTCAGTTTTTCACCTTAGCTATTTTCCACAGTATTAACCAAAGAGGACCATGTGAGCGCCATTCTTCCAAAATCAGACCTCAAAAATTAATTCCCATTACCTCTCCTTCCCACTCAAGTCTTACTTAAAACATTCTCTACTGTATATCTGAGTCAGCTTTGTGTGGGGACGTGGAATCTGATAGGGCAGTAGCCCAAACTGTTCAAGAACTCTTCTGTCACCATGCCAAACCCATGCATTTTCTAGACATTTATATATTTCCTGTAAGTTACTGTGTTGAGCACTCTAGGATAAGTATTTCCACCATTGGTAATCTGGAAGAGTAAAGTTGAGAATTTGCAGTGGGTGAGGATTTAGGATGATTCCATTACACAGATGCTGCAGGTCTTTCTGCATGACCCAGTGGAATACAAAGGGCATGGACGTGTGTGTTGGAGAAGTAAAGACCAGATAATTTTGCTGAGACTGAATGATCAAATGGCTGCATCCTATTTCTCATTTAAAAGGATCATTTTGACTAACCTTAAAAGTCAACAAAAGAACCCTAAACTTCCTTTCATAGGGACACTGTGTGTTTCCAAGGTGCCCATGCTATGCAGAAGCAGACTACCTCAGATTTAACCTGGGGAGCGACTAGTGGGTTCAAACCATCAGCATTCTGGTTAGCAGCTAAGCTTTTAGCCACGGAACCACAAGGGTTTCAATTCAATGATAGTGTGGAAAATACACGGAGAGAGGTGGAGGTAAGGAGAATGGTAAAGGTAACATAGAACTGTACGTCTGTTTAGGAGTAAAGTCAAAGAGAAAGAGAAAAGCAGGAAAGAGGGGAAGAGAAACTAAGAAAAAAAGCACAAAAAAAAAAAAAAAGAAGTGAAGGAAACAGGAACAGAAAACAGAAAAAAAAAAGCATGGGACATTGTTTGTTGCAACAATTCTGTTGCTGTGGCAAGATGCCCCTGAGATTCTGTGTTGTGGGGGGCACACAGGCAGAAGAAGAGGAAATGTGGGTCAGGGGAATTGTGCTTCTGTGGCTGTGTCGAAGTGCCTGGATGTTTACTCTGTGAGGGTTCTTGTGTCTGCAGGGAGCGAGATGAGTGGGGGGATAATAGAAACACCACACAAAATGAGGAGAAAGCTTTACTTTCATGGATGGAATGCTGTGGACGGACAGTGAGGGCTTCTGCATCCAGCAGCCCCCTCGGTCTGTATTCACATAGAGTGACTGATGACTGCAGAGGTGCATGTGTGCAGGGAGACAGGTGCACAGGCACTGGTCAGTGCTGATGGAAGACCGGAGCGGTGTCTGCTCTTCTTGGGTTAACCAGCCCCTGGATGTTATCTGACTTCACCTGGCCGCTGTGATGCCTTCTCCTCTAATTCTGTCCTTGTCCACCTACTCCAGATTTAAAAAATTGGCCTATTTACCGTTCAAATTATTTTTCTGTCTTTCTGGGAGGGCAGCATTTCCTTCTCGTTTGAATTTTTTTCATCTTTGCGAAGTCTTATTTAAATCCTGTGCTTAAGCAGTTCTCCTTGAACTAGGCTCTGATGTGTTAAGGGGATGCCTTCTATCTCTTTCCAGGTGGGGAGGGAATTCAAGTTTTCTGTGTCACTTCTATTGACACGGAGGGGTAGATAGTGCCTGGTGACGGGTTCCCTTTTGGCCCTCAATGACGACATCTTGTTGAGTTGAGGTGATATTTGCTTTTTAACCACTGATTGACAATGAAAGTCTTAAATGTTGATTAGGTTTCTTGTGCTCTTGTGACTCATTATGCTGCTAACCACAAGGTCATCAGTTTGAAACCACCAACTACTTTCGATGAGACAAATGAGACTTTCTATGGTTATAAAAAGTTTCATTCTTGGGAACCCAACAGAGCAGTTCTATCTAGTCCCGTAAGGTTGCCGTGACTCAGAATTGACTCAATGGCAGTGAGTGAGTGGGGAGGGGGAAGGAGCCCTGGTGATGTAATGAGCTGTGCCTGGGCCTGCTCCCCACAAAACTAGTAGTTTGAATCTAGCAGCCATTCTAGAGTAGGAAAGTGAGACTCTCTTCTACTACTGTAAGGATTTACAGTCTCTAGACTGTAGGAACTTAGAGGACCATTTCTTTTGTCATGTAAGGTAGCTGTATGTTAAAATCTACTTGATTAGTAGGGAAGGGTAAGAATTCCTCATTGCTGCCAGGTGGCCGAGAGAGAAAGTCTAGGGTCTTCAGGTGTAGTAAGAGGGAAACTGGCTTTTAACAGCCTGGAGGCAAAGTAAGTCCCTATTTTCCATGACACTGCTGTGGTCAAAGGGAGTGGGAGTTGGGTAAACCTTGACTTTGCTGTCAGGGATGGAGGTGGGATAGTAGATTTTTTTCTTGCAGTATTAGTAGAGCAATTTTATCTAAACAGTTTGTATCTTGCTAGACTGTTGCTTTCTTGGTCCTTTGGGGAGAAAGTCTTTCCTTGAAGCTCCTGTCTCCAATTGTCAGTCTTTCTGTGTTAATGACTTCTTCAGTTCCTGAACTGGGATAGATGATTTAAAAAAAGGACTTGGGAATTACCACTGTGTTGCTCTTTAGGGCCTGAGGCCCCTAGCCTTCTCTTGTCCACCTTTCTGAGTCTTCTTAGGTCTGTTCTATATAATGTCCGGGATTTTCTCAAGCTATAGCTAGTGAAGAGAAGAGGAAAATATAAATCCAAATCATCTTTTGAGAAGTAGAAGTAGATGTTTTAAAATCTATTCTTTTTTATAAAAATAATTTTATTGGGGCCTCTTACAGTTATTATAACATTCAATACATCATCTGTATCAAGCACATTTGCACACATTTTGACACATTCATTTCCAAACATTTTCCACTTGAGCCCTTATAGTATAAGCTCCTCTAAAAAAAAAAAAAGCTCCTCTTTCCCCTTCCCCCCTTTTTTTTAAATGAATCATTTTTTTAGGTACTCATACACCTCCCCTCACGATCCATATATACATCAATGTATGCAGACCTCATTTGCACACTCATTGCCATCATCACTCTCAAAACATCTTCCTTCCACGCAGGCCCCCTGCTCCACCTCCCCATATTTCCCTCCCCCCCATGCACCTTTAATAATTTACAAATTATTGTTTCATATCATACACTGTCCAATGTGTCCCTTCACTCACTTCCTTGCTGGCCATGCCCCAGAGAGGATGTTATATGTAGATCCCTGAAATTGGTTCCCCCTTTCTACTCCACCATCCCTCCACCCTCCTAGTATCACCACTTCCATCACTTGTCCTGAGAGAATATCTGCCCTAAATTCCCCATGTTTCCGATGCCAGGGTACGTGCCCTGTTCTACCCAGACTTGTCAGGTAGAACCTGGAGCATGATTGTGGGTGGGAGGAAGCATTTGAGACTAGAGGAAAGATGCATATTTCATTGTTACTACACTGTACTTTAACTGGCTCATTTTCTCCCTGCAACCCCTCTGTAAGAGGATGTCTTCACCTATTGGTGGGCTTTGGGTCACCAATTTGTACTCCCCCCTACTTATAATGATATAATTTTAGTTCTTTGATGCCTAACACTGGATCCCTTCAACACCTCGTGGTTACACAGGCTGGTGTGCTTCTTCCATGTGGGCTTTGTTGCTTCTGAGCTGGATGACTGCTTGTTTACTCAAGCCTTTAAGACCCCAGACGCTATATCTTTTCATAGTCAAGCACCATCAGCTTTCTTTACCACATTTGCTTATGCACACCTTTGTCATCAGTGATCATATCAGGAAAGTGAGCACGCAATGTTATGGTTTTTCGTTCTTAAACCCTGATAACTGATCCCTTTGACAACTCATGGTCCCACATGCTGGTGTGCTTCTTCCTTGTGGGCTTTGTTGCTTCTGAGCTGGATGGCTGCTGGTTTACTCAAGCCTTTAAGACCCCAGACGCTACATCTTTTCATAGCTGGGCACCATCAGCTTTCTTCACCACCATTGCTTATGCACATATTTGTCTTCAGTGATCGGGTAGGGAAGGTGAGCATCATGGAATGACAATTTAATAGAACAAAGTGTTCTTGCATTTAGGAAGTACTTGAGTGTAGGTCCAATGCCCATCTGCTGTTCTACTACTAAGCCTATATGTATAAGTTCGTTGACCTATTTCCCCCATTGTCACATATAAATGTATGCACCTTTGTACAAACATGTATGCAGCTTTGTACATGCCTGTATTTAAACCTCTCTAAATGCTCTTAACCCCAGTTCTTTCCTCTATTTTCTTTTACTTCCCTCTTGTCCCACTATCATACTCAGCCTCCATTGGGTTTCAGTATTTTCTCTCTGTTACATTACCCTTGATCAATCCCTACTGATTTCTTTCATCCACGCTGTCTCTAATTTTGGATCAGTTGATATACCTTTATCCCTGGGCTGGTCAACACCATCTCCTTTCCCCATCTTTGCATCCAGACTGTTCATCCAGCCTATCTTATTTAGATAGACCTGCAAAAGTAACAATATGTACCCCCAAAAAAGGCTTCCTAAAATGAAGCAACCAAAAAAAATAAAGCAATGATAACAAAAAACCCCAATGTCACATATATATATATATATATATATATGTAAAAAAAACAATGTCAAAACCTGTAAATAATTCAAAGTCTGTTCATTGACCTCCAGGAGTGTCCCCTGGTTGAGTCAGATGGAGCACCACTCCCTGGTCTCAAGGTTTATCGCAGTCATTCCATCTGGAGCTCCATGCTCTGTTGCACACCCTTAGTGTTTTTCCCTGGTGTGGTTGTGTCAGGGTATAATCCTGACCCTGTTTCTCCACTGTTGACCCTGAAAGGCCTTGAGTCAGTGATGGTAGCTGTATTTCATAGTGGGGTGGCTGTTATGATCCTCTGTGTATCGGCTGTTCTAAGTGGGAATATCGTCCTGAAGGATTGGTGGACCAGGATGCACTCCATTCTCTCTTCCTCCCTCTTCATTTGTTCTCATGTGTTCTGGTCAGGTATCTCTCACTCCCCAAGGTGCAGCTTCAAGTGTTGACCTCCAAGGCAAACTCCCCTGGTGGAGAGGTGGCTGCCCCCGTAGTTGGGATTGGGGTTGTGTGCTCATACTCCTTTATTGGTTCCCCACTTCATGCCGCCACACTGCATTCACATCCTGGATCACTGGGTTTAAGTTTGTTTCCTCTTTTGCTGTGGAGATATAAACAATACACTCCCTTTGGGTGGGTTAGTACCCCATTCCCTCTCTACATATCACCATTTGCCCCACAGCCCACCCCCATCCCCCCATTTTAGTTGGCTACCATATGTAGCCCTGAATTTGGTCTGGTCCCTGCCATACTACCTGGGCCTCTCCTCAGGCATTTCTGAATACAGTTGCAATGCTTTTTACATTTTTAAAATTACGCTTACCTCAGTGGACTCATGTCGTATCTGGCCTTTTGCGCTTGGCTAACTTCACTTAGCATAATTCCCTCCAGTTCTTCCCAAGTGGTGATGTGCTTCATGCGTTCATCACTGCTTTTCAGCGATGCATAGTACTGCATTATATGTATGTACCGCAGCTTTTTAATCCATTCATCAGTTGATGGAAATTTGGGCTACTTCCAATTCCTTGCAATTATGAACTGTGCTGCGATGAACATTGGAGCACAGATGTCTGGTTGTGGTTTGTTGCTTGCCTCTTCTGGGTATGTGCCCAGTAGCGGGATTGCAGGGTCATATGGTAGCTCAATTTCCATCTGTTTTAGATATCACCAAATTGATTTCCATAGTGGCTGCACATACTTACAGGTCCACCAGCAGTGGATAAGTGTTCCTGTCTAACAGCCTCTCTAACACTTACTGCTTTCTGAATTTTTGAATTGGGCTATCCTTGAAGGTGTTAGGTGGTATCTCATTGTTGCTTTGATTTGCATTTCTCTTATGGCTAATGATTGGGAACATTTTCTCATATGTTTTTTGGCCACTCTGATTTCTGCCTCTGCGAAACTTCTGTTCATGTCCTCTGCCCACCCCCTCAGTGGGGCAGTTAGTTTTGTTCTTTTTGGAAACCAACAGGGTATTGTAGATTTTAGTAATAAGGCCTTTATCTGATTTGTCACTGCTAAAGATGTTTTTCCAGTCCATGGGTTCTCTTATTACTCCTTTGGCGAATTCTTTCGATGCATACAGGTATTTAATTTTTTTTGTCTATCCACCTGTCTATTTGTGCCTCCTCTGTGTTTGTGTCCTTCCCTATTTCTGATAGTCTATGTAATCCCTGTGCCAATGTTCTCAGGTTGGTCCCAATTCTCTCATTGATGGCCCTAATAGTTTGGGGTTTTACTTCAAGGTCTGTGATCCACCTTGAGTTTAGCCTAGTGCATGGAGTGAGGTAAGGGTCTTGTTTCATTTTTCTAGAAGTAAATATCCATTTTTTTCCCCAGCACTTGTTGAAAAGGGCATCTGCTTCCCATTTGATAATTTTTGGATCCTTATCAAAGATAAGTTGCCTATATACTGGTGTTTTTATTTCTGGGTTTTCGATTCTTTTCCATTGGTCTGAGTATCTATCATACCAGTACCATCTGTTTTGACCACTATGGCTGTATGATATGTGCTAAAGTCAGGTAAAGCAAGCCCTCCCATGGTGTCCTTCTTCTTAAGGAGATCTTGGCTAATTTTGGGCTTATTCCCTCTCCATATGAAGTTGGTAATCATTTTTTCCATTTCTTTGAAGAAAGATGAGGGTAATTGTATTGGAATTGCATTAAACCTATATAGTGCCTTGCGTAGAACTGTCATCTTTACTATATTGAATCTTCTGATCCACGAGCATGGGATATTCTTCCATTTGTTGAAGTCGCTCTTGGTTTCTTCTAATAGTGTTTTGTAGTTTCCATCATATAGCTCTTTTTTTTTAGTCAGGTATATCCCTAGATATTTCAATTTGTGCATGGTTATTGTGAAGGTTACTCTTTTTTTAATCTCCTCTTTCGTGGTCTTATCTGATGTGTACAGAAGACCAATTGACTTCTGATTGTTGATCTTGTATCCTGCCACTCTGCCATACTCCTCTATTGTTTCCAGTAATCCCCTTGAGCTTTTGGGGTTTTCCATATATAAAATCATATCATGTGCAAATAAGGATAATTTCACCTCTTCCTTTCCCAGGTGTATACCTTCTCTGTCTTTTCTTTGCCTTATGCTATTTGCTAAAACCTCCAGTACGATATTGAATAAAAGTGGGGACAAGGGACATCCTTGTCTGTCCCCTTTTTCAGTGGGATTGTGTTTGTCTTTTCTCCATTGACTATCACATTGACTGTTGGTTCTTCATATATAGCTTATATTGTCTTGAGGAATTTTCCTTCTATTTCTATCTTCTTGAGTGTCTTGAACAGGAATTGGTGTAGAATATTGTTGAATGCTTTTTCGGCATCTATGGGTATAATCAGGTGATTCTTACAATTTTTTTGTGTCAATATGGTGGATGATACAAATGGTCTTTCAATTGTCGAACCACCCCTGCATCCCTGGTATGAACCCCACTTGGTCATGGTGAATAATTTGTTTTATATACTTTTGTATTCTATTGGCCAGTATTTTATTAAGAATTTTTGTATCAATGTTCATTAGGGATATTGGTCTGTAGTTCCAATTTTTGTGGACTCTTTCCCTGGTTTCAGTATGAGTGCTATACTAGCTTCATAAAAGGAGGGAGTTTACCATCTTTTTCTATGTTTTGAAAAAGTTTGTGTCAGTTCTTCTCTGAATGTTTGGTCAAATTTTCCTGTAAAACCATCTGGTCCAGGTGACTTTTTTATTGGTAATCGCTTGATAACCTTTTTTATTTCTTCTCTTGTTATGGGTCTGTTGAGATTCTTAACATCCGATGAGGATAGTCTAGGAAAAGACTGTTTTTCCAAGAATTTGTCCATGTCTTCCAAGTTGTTGAATTCATTGGTATACAGTTCTTTGTAATACTGTGTAATTATCATTTTAATTTCATTAGGGTCAGTTGTGATGTTCTCTCTCTCATCCCTCTTTATTGCTATTGAAAAATTTCCCCTCCTTTCTTTGGTTAAGTCTTCCAATGGTTTGTCAATCCTTTCAAAGAACCAACTTTTAGCAGCATTAATTTTTCCATTGCTTTCTTATTTTCCCTCTTCTGAATCTCAGCCTTGAGTTTTATTATTTCTTTTCTTTTGCTATTAGTGGGATTGTCCTGCTGACTCTGCTCCAGTTGTTGTAAGTTTTGTGCCAACATATCAGTTATGAGACACTCTTCCTTTTTCAGGTGTGCCTGTACTGCTATGAAGTGTCCTCTTAAGACTGCCTTTGCTGTTTCTCATAAGTTTTGGTATGTTGTGTTTTCATTTTCATTGGTTTTTAGAAAATTTTTAATTTCATCTCTGATCTGAGCCAGTATGCTCTCCCTTTGCAATAGAGAATTATTCATTCTCCATTTATTTACTCTCATTCTTTTCATCTTCCTTTTGTTGATTTCCAACCTTATGGTACAGTGATCTGAGAGAGAGTTCTGTATGATATCAACATGCTTATATTTATGTAGATTCACCTTATGTCCCAGTATGTGGTCTATCTTCCAATATGTTCCATGTGGGGATGAAAAGAATGTGAATTGTCTTTTTGGGTGAAAAACTCTGTAGATATCTACCAAATCAAGTTGTCTAATTGATTTCTAGCCTCCTTGTTACGTTTCTTCCTCTGTGATCTATCTTTCTCAGAGAGTGGTGTATTGAAATTATCCACTATGATTGTTGAGGCTGTGATTTCTTTTTTCATCTTTAGGAGTGTATGGTTTACATATTCAGTGGGTCTCTCATTAGGGGAATATATGTTTACAATTCTTATTGATTCATTGTCTACCTTTCCCTTGAGCATTATAATATAGTATCCCTCCTTATCTCTTTTTAAGATTTGCACTTTGAAGTCAATTTTATCTGAGATTAGTATTGCTACCTCTGCTTTTCTTGAATTGTTGTTTGCTTGGTATGCCTTTTTCCAGCCTTTGATTCTCAGCCTATTTTTGTCTGTAGCCTTGAGATGTGTCTCCTGTAGGCAGCAGATTGATGGGTTGTGTTTTCTAAGCCAGTCTGCTAGCCACAGTCTTTTGATTGCTGACTTCAGTCCCTTGATACTTAGGGTTATTATCTCCATCTGTGGAATGTGTGATATCATCATCTACCTTTTGTGTTGAGAGTTTCCCTACCTCCCTTTCTTTTCACTGTGTTGGGATGTGTGTGTGAGGGTTGATCGTTCATGATTCCTTTCCACCGTTATGCCATTCTTATTTTCAGGGCTGTTTTCTCTTTGCTGCCCGCTGGGTGAGGTTGTCCTATCTGATGTTCTCCTATTTATGCTTGATACATTCTGCTCTTCTGCCCATACTGTGTCAGCAAGGATCTTTTGTAGGGCTGGGGTTCTTCTAATATATTCTTTGAGTTTTTCCTTGTCTGGAAAAACTCTTACTTCTCCATCTAGCTTGATGGATATTTTGCCTGGGTAGAGTTTTCTTGGGTTTGCATTATTTTCCTTCAATTTTTGGAATATATGACTCCACTCTCTCCTCTTCCTCATAGTGTCTGCTGATAGGTCTGAACATATTCCTATTTGGGAACC
Organism: Nesogale talazaci; assembly: GCA_004026705.1. NCBI lineage: Eukaryota > Metazoa > Chordata > Mammalia > Afrosoricida > Tenrecidae > Nesogale > Nesogale talazaci. The sequence continues at coordinate 57,270 of PVJH01002742.1, read as the reverse complement.
TTTATATGTGCTTGCTTTTTTCCCCCCTAGCTGCTCTCATGATTTTCTCCTTTTCCTCAAAGCTGGATAGTTTAACTATTATGTGTATCAATGCCTTCTTCTTGGGATTCATTCTAGCTGGTGTTCTTTCAGCTTCTTGAATGGTTGCCTGGTTTTCTTTCATTAAGCTAGGGAAGTTTTTCTCCAGGAATTCTCTGACTCTCATTGCAGATGACTTCTTTGTTGTGTCTTCTTCCGGCAGGCCAATAATTCTGATGTTATTTCTTCTTATAGCATCAGACATGGATCTTACATTTTCTTCAGTTTTTCTGATAATCTTCTTGTATGTTAAATTTTACTTGGCCATCTTCTAGGTCACTGATGTGGTTTTCAGCTTCTTCCAGTCGGTTCGTGAAGTCTGTGAGTCTGCTGTTGTTTTCTGTTATCTTGTCCCTAAGCTCTTGTATTTCCCTTTGATGTATGGACTTTATCTCATCTGTTAATTCATCCTTTTTCTGTATTGCTTCCCTCATGTCATGTATTACTCCAAGCATCATTCTGAAAATTTCCTTCTGCAGCATATCAATGTCTGCTTCTTCTATGCATGCCATCATGCTTAGGGCATCTTCTGCCATTGCCTTTTGTTTCTCCTGTTTTTTCATTGAGGTTGTTGGTGCTGATTGCTGTTTGCATTGCATTGTTTTTGAAGTACCAGGTGCCATTGTCTAGGGTCTTGACGAGCACTGGCTCCCTCTGGGAGACTTAAAGGAATGTGTCTTTGAACTTCCTGTGATTAATTTTGCTATGGAATTTTCCTAACTCTTTATCCTCTTGTGACTTCACTCTTTCCCTAGTGAATTGGTGTTCTGTTATCTGGAGGGCAAGTTGGGTGGTCTTCCCAGGGTTCACTGGTTGGATTTATGTGGAACCACAAGGATGGTGCTGCACTGCACAATCTCACCAGGCGCTGGGATGGTGCAGCCCACAGCAGCCTGAGGCACTGCAGGAGGTGCCCGCTGCTAGGGGGGTGCCACAGAATGCTGGTAGGCTACCCACTCCTGAGTAGAGCACTGTGAGTATTGGGCAGAACCACCAGATCAGGCAGATCACAGTGGAGACTAGGCTGTGGTTCCTACAGCAGCTTGGAATTAAGGCCAGCACTGTTGGAACTGCCCTGGGCTGTGTGAAGCACATGGCTGGCAGCAGGAGGATGCCTCAAATGTATCCCCTGTGGACATGTAAGAGCTCTCCCAAACACACCGGCTGGAATTCCCTGTAGGAAATTGGGTGGAAACAGCGTCTCCTCCCTTGGGCCACTCTGCACAGGGTGGGGCTCTCCCAGCTGGGTGTAGCAGGAGTAGTTGCCTAAACTAAGGGGGAGGGGTCTGGTCTGTGAGCCAAAATGGAGATCAGGAATTAACTACAGGAGACCTGAATAGCAGAAACAATGGGGAGATAGAGAACAGCGAATGAAGAACTTGGGCTCCAAGGGCTCAATCTCCACCCTGCACTGAAGGCAAGCCATGATTCCTACCAGGTCACGGGTCCGCCCAAGTCGTGGTTCCGACCAGGCCGTGGGTCCGCTCACACCGTGGTTCCAACCAAGCTGCAGTTACCACCAACCTGCAGTTCCGACCTGGCCACGGTTCCGACCAGGCCGCGGTCCGACCAAGTCACGGTTCCGACCAAGTCACGGTTCCGATCAAGCCGCAGTTCTGACCTGGCTGCGGTTCTGACCAGGCTGTGGTCCGACCAAGCCGCGAACCGACTAAGCCGTGGTTCCGCCCAAGCCGCTGACCTAAGGCGCGGTTTCCGAATCAGCACGGATCTGACTAAGCCACAGTTCCAACTAAGCCGCAGCTGTGACGAGACGGCACCCTGCGCCGGTCCAAACCTTCCTGGCGGAGGCCCTGGCAGAGACAGTGACAGACAATGGCGGGTCAATTCCCGGCTGGGCCTCACTGTGGCAAGCCAAAACCCCGCAGTCCCTCGGAACTCCGCGAATCTGTTCCCACTTATATCTACGATGAGCCTCCCGAGACCTGGCAGCCCTGAATTTCTCCTTCAGACACTTTCCCCGGCCGATCTCCTGCTGGTTCCCTCTGGTGAGTGTCACGCAGTCCAAAAATCTATTCTTTTAACTTTCATATTGACCTTAACTTTTGAGTTGGATGTAAGCTTGATCAAATTCAGTTTATTTGACACATCTGTTTCCTATTGCACTTATTCCAAAAACACAATGTCAAGTTTGGTTCTCTCATTTTAACTTGATGAGCAATTGCTGCTGTTAGATGCTGGCATGGCAGGAAAGTTGCAACTGAAAGGTCAAAGCAATAAACGTTACATACCTGCGCAGAGCGGCCCCAGCACCATGTTCTGTTATTTCTCATACTTTTTGAGCAAGGAAGCCATCTCAGCTGAGCAAGCGAGCAAGAACCAAAGCCGAATTTTGCGGTTGGCACTTAATTGCCTATTCTATAGGTTGCTGGTTGCCATGCCTTCTTCTGGGGACACTTAATTGCCTATTCAATAATAAGTTCCTGGTTACCATGCCTTCTGTCCCCTCCTGTGATCAGGCGGGCAGTACAAAATTTCCATTTCTTAATACAATGAGTATTTGTAGGAATTGCCTGTTAGGTTTTGAAAGTTCAAATACAACATGGCCGTGCTCTAGCTTAGTTCCACAATACAAGGTCCTGATGCTCTGACACCCACAGATAGGGGCCGAGACATTCAAGGGCAGTCAGTTACTGGAACTGTTTCAGCTATAGTTCAGCCGGCCTAGCTCTAAAATTGTTCCTGTGTGGCTAACCGTTTAGCCATCTGTAACAGTGCTGAACACCTACAATCCCAAACCAGACTCACTGCCATCAAGGTGATTCAGATCCATTGTGACCCCATAGGGCAAAGACCTGCCTCTTTGGTTTCCGAAGCTGTCCATCTTTATGGAAGCAGACGGTCTCTTTTCCTTTGAGTGAGCCCTGCGTTCAACTGCTGACCTTTCAGCCAGCACCGCAGGGCATAGTCCACTCTGCCACCAGAACTCATTAAACCAAACCCACTGGCATTGAGTGGATTTTGCCTCACCATGACCCTACAGAAGAGTGATTCTCAACCTTCCTAGTCCTGCAACCTTTTATACAGTTCTTCATGTTGTGGTGACCCCCCAACCATAAAGTTATTTTTGTTGCTACTTAAGAACTATAATTTTGCTACTGTTATGAATTATAATGTACATATCTGATATGTAAGGTGTTTCCATGGTTACAAATTGAAAATAATTAAAGCCTAGTGATTAATCACAGAAAAAAATGTAATTATATATTGTGAAATATTTATTTCTAATTACAAATAATATAGCATAGCATAGGTAACAGTCTTCATATCAGGTACTCATATGTGGGTATATATACATGTGGGTGGACCCACCTGGAGATGGATAGATGAGCAGTGTCTTGGTTGCTAAGACATTGGAAATATGTGTTTTCCGATGGTCTTAGGCAACCCCTGTGAATGGGTCATTCAACCCACAAAGGAATGGCAACCCATAGGCTGAGAACTGTGGCTATAGTAGGTTTCCAAGATGAGACCAGACAGTCTCATCTATCTCTCTCAGAGGGCCTGGGAGGTTTGAACTGTTAACTTTGTTCTGAGCAGCCCAGCACCTAACTCAGTGTGTAATCATGAGACCTTAATTTATCCTTAAGTGTCACAAGTCTCTTTCAGCTCATAGGAACTTTATTCATTGCCATAAGCCACCCTCACAATTGTTCTTTTTTACTACCCTGGTGGGAGTAGTAAGCCCAGCCTTGCTCCTGGATTTGAACTACCAAGCTCACAGTTCCACACACAACCACTATACCACCAGGGCTCAGTCCCCACAATTGTTCTTAGATTTAAGCCCATCATAGCAGCTATGGTGTCAATACAGGTTCTTCCTGTTCTTCAGCTGCCCCTTCACTTTAACCAAGCATGATGTCCTTCTCAAGGAAGGACTGGTCTCTCCTGATAAAGTGAGATGAATCTCTCCATCCTTGTCTCTAAGGAGGACTCTGGCCATACTGCTTCCAAAATAGATGATTTATTCTTTGACAGTCTGTAATATCTTCAATAGTCTATGACAGTCTATGGTACTTTCAATATTCTATGCCAACTCCATAATTCAAAGGCATCAGGTTTTCATCGGTCTTCCTTTTCATTGTACAACTTTCACATGCAGATAAGTTAATTGAAAATACCATGGCTTGAGTCAGGTATACCCTAGTCCTCAAAGTAACATCCTTGCTTTTGACCACTTTAAAGAGCTCTTGTGGGCCAGGTTTACCCAATGCAATAGATCATTCAATTTGGTTGGACCAGGTGTGAGGACTTTTGGTTTTCTTTATATTGACATCTAATTCACACTGAAGTCGGTAATCCTTCATGTTCATCAGCAAGTGATCCAAGTCCTTCTCACTTTCAGCAAGCAAAGTTATGCCACCTGTATATTGCAAGTTGTAAGCTTTCCTCCAGTCCTGAGACTGCATTCTTTTTCATATCATTCAGCTTCTCTGAGTCTTTGCTCACCTTGATTTATTAGGGAGTCTAAAAATGGTAACTTTCTATATTTATTATTCCTTCTTCATTTTTAGCTTATTTTAATTTATAAGTTAGAATTTCCCCTATAATGACCTACATGTATAATTAATATAGAAAAAGTAGGCTAAATTGGTTTGTCGAATGAAAATAAATGAGAATTTACTTAGGAAGCAAATGTTTTTCAGAGTACTGTTTTAGGAAAAATGTTCTGACTTTATGATCTGCCAGTGCCTCAAAATGAAAGAGAAACCAGAATGTTCAACATCAGAAACCACATGTATTAGGAGAACACAAGGTTGGGATGAACAGACAGCAAATTCAGCAAAGTTTTACAGGAAGTGTTTCTGTATTTGTTACAGTTTCAGGATGAGTTGATAAAGAGGATATTTTGTAGTTTGGTGTTTGCTTAAGACTGGAGGTCTATCAGCATCCAGAGACCTGTGAGGTGGGAAGAACCTGACTCAAGTGTGGTCAAGTTCGGTCCGTGGGTAAATAATGGGTAAGTGTTTGCTTCCTCCATGAGCATTGTTTTTGGGTCCAACCATGATGAAATCCTTGAAATGGTCAATCTTTTCTCTGTTAATCCTGATGTGCCTATTAGTTCAATTGTGAGGATTTTTAAAGCCTGAAACAATATATATCAATAATAATAAGGTCATTTTATCTTTTTTCTTTATTTTCCTATCTTTACTATATTCCAACACTGAGAATTTAGTGTTTGTAAATACCTTGAGTTAATCCAGTGACATTATTTTTGCTCTTAGAGATTAAATGATCTATGAGACCCTTACTATTCTTTTTTTGAACCTAGATTGCAAGACTTTGTTGTATGATGTGCAATAAGATGTTTCAAACTATTTTACAAATTTCCTTCAGAAGACCCAAAAGTTAGCCATTTTCCCAAGAAGCCCAGATTCCTTTCTTTGAACATGTATTTTATGGAAAAGATCTGAATTTTGGGGGTATGATTGATATGTATATATATTTAATTGTTTTAAGGCTTTAAAAATCCTTACAATTGGACTAGTAGGTACATCAGGATAAGCAGAGAAAAGACCGAAGTTTCCAAGGATTTTGTCATTCTTGGACCCACAAATAATGCTCATGAAAGAAGCAATCAAGATCAAGCAATGCTTTCCATTGAGTAAATCTGCCACACAGAAACTCTTTAAAGTGTTGATAAGCCAGGATGTCACTTTGAGAGCCAAGGTACATCTGATGCATGCCATGGTATTTTCAAGTGTCTCATATGGGACATTGAATAAGGAAGAAAAAAGAAGAATAGATGTGTTTGAATTATGGTGCTGATGAAGAATATTGAAATCACCATGGACCGTCAAAGAACAAATCTGCCTTGAAAGAAATACAGAAGTGCAAACAGAATTCTCCTAAAAGGCAAAGATGGCGAGAGTTTGTCTCATGTACTTGGGCATGTTATCAGGAGAGACCAGTGTCTAAAGAATACATTGTACTTGGTAAAGCAGAAGGGCAGTGAAAAAGAGGAAGCCTCTGCATGAGATGGATTGGCACAATGGCTAAAAAAATGGGCTCAAACAAGAACGATTGTGAGGATGGCACAGGACTGGGCAATGTTTTGCTGTGATGTAGAGAAAATAACTGCAAATTGGAACTGATTTGATGACACCTAAAGACCATAGGGTTTAAAATGGAGTCATCTAGGAAAAGATAAACTACATCATGTATCATTTATAGATAAAACTCCAACCTGTGTGATCATGAGGGATCGAAGGGAGCAAGTATCAAGCATCAAGAAATAAGAATCACATCACTATGAATGAAAGGGAGTGTTGGGTGGTGACCTAAGGCCCATTTTTGGGCAATTGGACATCCCCTTACAGAAGGGTTATGGGGAGGATATGGGTCAGTCAGGGTGCAGTGAAGTAACGATGAAATATATAACTTTCTTCAATTCTTAAAGGCTTCCTCCTCCTAACTATCATGATCCCAATTCTACTTCACAAATCTAGCTAGACTTGAAGAGGTACACTGGTACAGATGGGAGTTGGAAATTCAGGGAATCTGGGACAGATGAACCCCTGAGGGCCAGTAGTGAGAGAAGATATAATGGAAGGGTGAAGGGAAGGTGGGGTAGAGAGGGAAAGGCAATTACGAATATCTACACATAATCTCCTCTCTGGAGGGGCAGACAGCAGAGAAACAGGCAAGGGGAGAAATTGGGCAAGGTAATATATGACAAAATGATAATAATTTATAAAACAATAAGAGTTAGTGAGGGGGGAAGGGAGGGAAAAAGATTAAAATCTGATGTCAAGGGCTCAAGTAGAAAAACAAATCTTTTGAGAATGATGATGACAGCAGGCATGCGAAGGTGCTTGGCACAATATATGCTAGATTGTGATAAGCAAAGTATGATCCCCCAATAAGTGATTAAAAACAAGAGAAACTCCACAAACTAGTCATCTGCCATCTAGTCAATGCTGACTCATAACCCCCCACTGTGACGTTCTGAGATTGTAACTGTTTACAAGGGTACAATCTCCAGTCTTTCTCCCAAACAGCTGCTGGCGGTTTTGAACCACCAGCCATTTGGATTGCAGCCCAATGGGTAACCACTAGGCCACCAGAGTTTTTATAATTAAATAATGAATCATAATTCATTAAATAATGAATCATAGTCTTTCTTACCTTTTTAAAAATATCAAAAATGTTTTTCTTCCATGCCGAAGAACCTGTTCTCAAGCACTTCAGAAATGTTATAACTAGACTAGACATTTATTTTATTCCATGTTATATACACAACAGAATAATAATACCAAGATGATCACCAACAATACAATCATTGAAAATAATTTAATTGTAATTTGTGACTCTTTTTGTCTTTAGGGCATATCCTTGGTATGTACTATTAGAAAACTTTAGACTTGAAAAGTTTAAAAACATATCTTTCTCAGTGGTTATGCACTCCATTGGACTCAATTAGTTTTTTTTTTACATACTGCTTTGAAAATCTCAACTGCTTTGTAATTGTATAAAATACATGGTTCTAAATAAAATCTGAAAAATAAGGCATATTAAAGATATCTAGCTCCTATTCCTGTTCTATTCCATCTATTTTCTCTCTCCCTTTTAATTAACCACTTTTAAAATATGTTGATTTATACTTTCATTATATATGATAAGCAGATTTGTATAGTTTCATGCTACCTCTCACCCCTTAGATTAATAGTAGCATACAGTATGTATGATTTTTGTGTCATAGGGAAACTTGCAGAATATCCTGGAGATCATCAAATGGCAATATATAAAGATATCCCTTAGTTATTTATCCCATAATGTGGTGATTAGATATGTCATTATGTCAAAATTTTTCAACCAGTCTTCCCTAGAAGAACATTAGTGTTTTTATTCTTTTGCTTGCTCATAGGAGAATTCCTGATGTGAATAGCCTTGTGCATGCTTAAAAGATTTATTTTAAAATAAGTAAATAAATCTTTTAAAAGCTTTTCTCATGTGTCTGTAAGATAGCATCTTCTAAGTGGGATTCTTAAGCTAAAGGTTAAATAGGTGTATAATATTTTTAGATAATTACTGCTATCCCTACTTTATTTCCATCAACAATATGCCTGTTCCAGAATCTTGAAGTCTTTGTGTTATTCCATTTAATAGATGTGGAAATTTTTCTTTAGTGAAATTTTAATTTTCAAGGAAGGATCATCCGCCTATGACCCAATTGACAGGCTGGACTTCACCTCTTCATTCTTTTATCAAGTTGCATGAAATTGTGTAACTACCACACATAGTAACTCTGTGCACAAGAGAACAAATGACTGCCAGTACCTGTGCAGTCTCTATGAATCCTGGCTATTGTTGCAGCCATTACATCAATAAATATCTCCCTCAGTTACCCTCAACTTGGTCATCAGTTAACTCTTTCAGCAATTGGTACTTCCTGATGACATGTTGAAAGTATGTGAGTCAAACAGTGATTTTCTGATGTAAATAGGCATTTCTTCATAGACTATTTAAAATGGGAAGCTCCACTGATAACTGTCTACCATGAGTGACCTTACTGGTAGCGTAGCTTTCATAGAGACATACAATCCATGACAATATCAGTTATACAAAAGAAAAACAGTTGCTTCTTGCTAAAGTTTAGATGGATCTCCAAGGAATTATGCTGTGTGAGAGATGTGAGTCTGGAAAGTTTATCTACTTTTTAATTCCATTGTATAATATTTTAGGAAATGATGGCAAGCAGGTCAGATCAGTGATTGTCCAGGTTTTGGCTTGTGGGGAAGCTGTGCTTTAGGGAGGTGATATGAGCAAGTTTCTTTGTGGTTTGGAAAGGTTCTGCATCTTGATTATGATGGAAATGTCACAAAGTGATAAATGATGACATTTTATAGAAATACAGATAAAAGTACATCTAATATTGTTGAGCTATGAATAACAGTATGTAGTTAATAGGATGTATTAAAGTCAATTTTCTAATTTTAACAATTGTACTATGCATAAGAGATTTTATCATTTGATGGAGTGGATGATGGGCACATAGGCATAGGAACTTTACTATTTTTGCAGCTTCTGTATGAATATAAGGTTATTTTAAAAGAAAATGTGTAAAGAAAAGAAAAAAATTAATCATTTTATTGGGGGCCCCTACAACTGTTCTCAAAATCCATACTTATATCCATTGTGTCAAGCACATGTTTACATTTGCTGCCATCATCATGCTCCAAACGTTTTCTTTCTACTTAAGCCCTTAATCAGGTGCTCATTATTTCCCCTTTCTCTCTTCCCCACCCTCCCTCCCTCATGAACCCTTGATAATTTATAAATTATTATTATTATTTCATGTCTTACACTGTACGATGTCTCCTTTCACCCACTTTTCTGTTGTTGGTCCCCCAGGGAGGGAATTATATGTATATCACTGTGATTGGTTTCCCCTTTCTCCCTTCACCTTTCCCTTACCCTCCTGGCATAGTTATGCCATTATTTGTCTTGAGGGGTTTATCTGTCCTGGGTTCCCTGCATTTCTGGCTCTTATCTTTACCAGTGACATCCTCAGGTCTAGCTGGATTTATAAGATAGAATTGGAATCATGATAGTGGGGGGAGGGAGAGGAAATATTAAAGATCTGGACTGGAAAGTTGTATATGTTTCATTGGTGCTATACTACACCCTGACTGGCTTATCTCTACCTTCTGACCCTTCTGTAAGGGGGATGTTCAGTTGCCTACAGATGAACTTTAGGCCTCCAATCCTCACTCCCTTTCAGTCCCAATGATAAGATTTTTTTGTCCTTTGATGTCTGCTACCTGATCTTATGAACACCTTGTGATCACACAGGTTGGTGTGCTTCTTACATGTGGGTTTTGTTGTTTCTCAGCTAGATGGCTGCTTGTTTATCTTCAGGCCTTAAGACTCTTGGCTATGCATCTTTTGATGGTCAGGAACCACCAGCTTTCTTCACCATATTTGCTTATGCGCCTGTCTTTGTCTTCAGTGATCATGTAAGGAAGGTGAATATCATGAAATGCCAGGTTAATAGAACCAAGTATTCTTGAGTTGGGGAGCACTTGAGTAGCGACCCAATGTCCATCTGCTACTTTAAAACTTAACCTATAAATATATGCACATAGAGTTATTGCCTCATGATTATATATTTACACATATATATGCCTGTATTTAGACCTCTATGAATGCCCTTTGGCTCCTAATTCTTGCCTCTATTTTCTTTTTTCTTGTTCCACTATCATGTCAAGCTTCATTTGGGTTTCAGTAATTCCTCTCATTTACATCGCTTTTGATCAAGCCCTGCTAGACCTCCTACACCCTTCTTACCATCAATTTTGGATCACTTGTTGTTCCCTCATTCCTGAGTTTGTTAGCACTGAGTTCCTTTCCCCTGTCTCTCCCTCTTCCTGTCCCTCCCAGAACTGTCAGTCCCCTTGTTTTCTCCTCCAGATTATTTATCCGCCTATCTTATTTAGATAGACCTGCGGAGATAAGAATATGTAAAAAAACCAAGACAGAGCAACACAAAGCAAAAAAAGAAAACAAAACAGCAACAAAAAGCACCAATGGGGGAGAAAGAAAAGCTTGTAAATAATTCAAGGTCGTTTGTTGACCTTTAGGAGTGCTTTTTTTTTTTTTTTAATAATGATTACTTTTCATTTTTTTTATTTTTTATTTTTTTTGTGGGCATCACTGCCGCTGGTGGTCGTGGGCACTACCCAGCCACCGCTGGATTTGAACCGCCAAGCCCGCGGACTGCAGTTCCACACTCAACCGCTTAAGCCACAAGGGCTCAGCCCTAGGAGTGCTTTTTGGTTGAATCTTATGGGGTACCATGCCCTGGCCATCAAATCTATTTTGGTATTTATGTTAGTCCGGGTAAACGAGAGAAACAAACTCATAGACATGCATGTGGATATAAGGGAAAGGTTTATATACAAGAGGAATGCGACATTGAAAAAGCATCCCAGCCCAGTCCAGTTCAAAGTCATAAGTCTGATATTAACCATATGCCTGATATCAGTCTATAAAGTCTCCTTCCGACTCACGAAGTCACAGGACAGTGGGTGCAGAGTCCGGGTACCAGCAGGGTCTTCCCATGACTCCTCACTTCCAGGGCTCAGGGTCCATCAAGAGCATCCAGTGGTGGTAGAAGCAACTCGGCGCTCACAGGGCTCTCCACATGGCTTCTCCAGCTTCAGCGGTCTTGTTCCATCAGGATAAGTCCATGTGGCTTCTCCTCTGGCTTCTCCAGTTCCTCAGACGCTGCCATCCTGTCCCATCCATAATTCATCGTTTCTGAGACTACCTCCCAACAACTGGGGAAATAGTTTCTCATCTCTACGAGGGAAATATCGCAAGATTTCCCAGAAGTCTCAGGAGAAAGCCATGCCCACACGGAGGCCTCATTGGCTACTCAATGGCAATCTCCAAATTAACAGGCTAGACTCCACCCCTACATCTCAATCATGAAATTAACATAAGCACATGACTGCCACAGTATTCCCTTGGGACTTCTTTGCTCTGTTCCCCTTGCCGTTCTGCTGCGCACCCTAAGTGTTTCGCCTCAGTGTGGTGGGGTCAGGTCGGGTGCAATACCACACTGTGACTCCAGTTTTGTCCCCTATAATGCTATTGGTCAGTGAGAGACATTGTGTCTCATAGTGGGACCAGCCCTATGGTTCTCTCTGTGCTTTGGTTCCTCCGAGTGGGAAAATTTTCTTTATAACTTGGTGGGCCAGGATGTTTTCCACTCTCTTTTCCTTTACTTTCATTTACCCGGTGTACGCTATTCAGACATGTCCCTGAGCTGTAGCTTCAGTGCTGTCCTCTGAAGTGAATTTTTCTGTGGGGAGTGGGGCTGTCCATGTAGTTGAGGTTGGGGCCAGCTCCTCAGGCCTCTCTACTGGTTCCCTGTTTCATGTTGGTATGTTGCATTCATGTCTTGGAGCACTGGTTTGAAGTCTGGTCCCTCTTTTCCTGTGGAGATATTAACAATACCCTCCCCTTGGGTGGGTTAGTGCCTTGTTTCATTGCTACCCACGTTTTTTGTTTTAATTTGCATTTCTCTTATGGCTCATAATGGAGAATGTTTTCTTATATGTTTATTGGCCATTCGGATTTCTGCCCTTGTGAAACTTCTGTTCAGGTCTTTTGCCTGCTTCCACCATGAGTAATTAGTGTTTTTCTTTTTGGAAGCTAGCAGAATATTGTAGATTTTAGTAATAAGGCCTTTGTCTGATATATCATTGCTAAAGATGTTTTTCTCAATCTCTGGTCTCTTTGCTTACTATCTTGGTGAATTCTTTCAATGTAAATATTTTATCTTCATTATGTCCCACTTGACAATTTGTGCCTCCTCTGTGTTTGTGTCCTTCCCTATTTCTGATAGCCTATGTATTCCCTGTGCCAAAGTTCTCAGGTTGGTCCTAATTCTCTCATTGATGTCCCTAATTGTTCGGGGTTTTACCTCAAGGTTGTTGATCACCTTGAGATTATTCTTGTGCATGGAGTGAGGTAAAGGTCTCGCTTCATTTTTCTGCAGGTAGATATCCATTTTTTCTTGCATTATGATTTGAAGAGGGCATCTACTTCCCATTTGATACACTTGTCTGCATGCTGATGTTGTTATTTCTGGGTTTTCAGTTCTTTTCCATTGGTCTGAGTATCTGTCATTATACCAATACCATGTGTTTTTTACTACTGTGGCTGTATAATATGTGCCACAGTAAGGTAAAACAAGGCTTCCCACTCTCCCCTCTTCTTGAGGAAGTGTTTTTGATAATTTTGAGTTTCTTCCCTCTCCATACAAAGTTGGTAACCAATATTTCCATTTCTTTGAAGAAAGATGATTGTAATTGTATCAAGAGTCCATTGAAGTTATATAGTGCATTGGGAAGAACTGACATCTTTACTATATTGAATCTTCTCATCCATGAACATGGGATATTCTTTCATTTGCTGAGATCACTCTTGGTTTCTTGTAATAGTGTTCTCTAATTTTCCTCATATAAATCTTTTGTTCTTTTAGTCAGGGTATATCCCTAGACATTTCCATTTGTGCTTGTCTATTATGAAGTGTAACCCCTTTTTGATCTCCTCTCCTGTGGTCTTGTCTGATATATTTGTTGATCTTGTCTCCCACTCCTCTGTCTTATTCCGGTATTGCTTCCATTACTCCCCTTGTGGAGCTTTTGGGATTTTCCATATATATAATCATATCATCTGTGAATAACAATAGTTTCACCTTCTCCTTCCCCAAGCGAATATCTTTGATGTCTTTTTCTTGCCTTCTGCTATCAGCTAAGACCTCCAATATGATGTTAAATAAAAGTGAGGACAAGGGACATCCTTGTCCGTGTCCCCTTCTTCAGTGGGATTTTTTTGGTCTAGAAAAGAAAACTTTAAGGAAAAAAAAGTGTCCACCACTCCCCAAAGCCTACTTTTCACTGGCTTTAAGGTAAAATTATGCATGTTCCATATTTTAAATGCATGGTTGTATATCTACAGAAACAAACTAATAGCTGACTGAAGGGGAGTGAATGATTTAATATGATTCTTCTAATTATAGTCTTTGTAGCTCTCATCAAAAACCTGGGCAGACTATGCAAATGTGAGTATTTGACCCCTCACGGGGATTGGATATATTACCAATATGGTAACTTGCACAGTCATGAAATAAGGTAAATAGAATTCTAATGTGAGAATCGGATTGTTTTGCCACTCTACTACATTTGAAATGAACCATAGCAAAAGCTGATATAGGGATCTTACTACCATCAAGCAAGAACAGTCAGGAGTGGAAAGTGTCCCCCACATCTCAAGATCCTTGTGCTGAACCTCCTTGATGAAGAGATAGGGAAATGTGAGACCTGTGATGTGGCGGAGATGGGGCAGCAGCAGAGGCAGCACAGCCAGAAGCAGAAGCTGATGGGGTGGGTGGGATTCCCAGACCATGTAGCGAGAAAGCTGAGTGGAAGTCTGGCTGCCACAGTGAGCAACTTTCAGGCATTTAATGACCAGGGTAAGAGCTAAGTTTACCTACATAAAAACCAGAACTGAGTGGTTCAGACCAAGGTTTTACTGGCAGAGTAGACTGGTCAAGTTACACTTGTCCAGGGAGGTAGAGGACAAGGAACTACAGGGCAGACAGGCAGAGGACCAGAGAGATATAACTGCAGAATAAGCCGAGAAAAGACTGTCCTGAAAACAGGAAAGCAGAAGAAAGAATCTAGGGAGGCACAGTTGGTGTTACTATTGTAAGAAAAGGTTGCTGTATAGAGGCATATTTGACCTCTGCATTCTTGGGGTGATGTTTAGTTTGATTTTCCTTTCTCCTTGTGAAGATGGAGCAGGTGAGACACCACTCCAGCTATCTGAGAAATTAATGTTCCTGTGTCATGAGAGAAATATTTTAAGCTGACTACTAAAATTATAATATTTACATTTTCAAAACTATGGTATTACAAATAGATTTCTCTACCTTTTCAACAGAATCAAACCTCTGGTCAGACCTCGAGGCAGTGCTGGAGAATTTTCTGAGAAGCGCCTAAAAGGGAGGGCCTTGAGAATATATTACAAATAGATTTCTCTATCTTTTCAACAGAATTAGGTTCTTTCCTTTTACCAAGGGAAAAGATTCCCTCTGGTCAGACCTTGAGGCAGTGCTGGAGAATTTTCTGAGAAGCGCCTAAAAGGGAGGGCCTTGAGAATGGGCTTCTTTCTTGAGCACATGTATTTGTTAAGGGTTTCTGAGGGGTGTGAAAGGGTGAGGACTTCTGACCAGGCATGCTCTGTTAGATGATGTCAGGTGCAAAGGATTCTGGGGAATGTGGTCTACAATAGGGGGCTGCTTCTTGGTCCCTGAGACAAATTTGTGAGAAAAGAACTTAAAGCTTTACTGAGAGAAGGAGAGGGACTGAATCTTCGTGTTTCTTTGGTTTCTCACCCAGTTATATCAGGGTGCACCCACTCTTGCCTTTGTTTTTCATCCCCTCTGAGAGATTTCAGACCCATAATGCCTTATGGGATCGAGGCAGAGGCCTCTCCTTCTATAGCTACTTACTGCTCATACATATGGGATGACGTGTCACCCTGTCCTTCTGTGTGGAAACCTCTCCCAATCTGCTCTCTATTAAGGGGAGCAAACTCTTCCAGCTGAAGAGATGCTGAAACTAAGGTTGTTGTTTTTTTTTGTTTGTTTTCCTAAAGAGAAGCTGTAAATTGTTCATAGATATAGGCATATCCATTGTTTTGGGCATTATTTTCAGGGACATGGCGTTAAATGTGTGGGGTCTGGAGAGAGGTCCTTTTCCTGGCTTCTGCTCTTCAGTTTAGATTTTTCTAAGGATTGACTGAGTCTGTTGTTTCAGAAAATTCTGTAGCAGTTACAGTAAAGATTGTCCAGGGAGACACTCCCAGTAATACTAATGAGAAGAAAAGAAATGGATTGACATTCCAACAATGCTAATTTATCTAAGAACAAATGCACATCCGGATGGACTGGAGAAGGTACACTAGTGAAGAGGGGGGCTGGAGATATGGGGAAATCAGGATGGATGAGCCCCCTTGGGATGGTGGTTAGATTGGAACTACTGGATGGGTGGAGAGAAGGTGGGGTAGAGAGACAGAAACCAAGTGCAAGAATCTACATATGACCTATCTGGAGGACAGGCATAGGGGAGTGGGTTGAGGGAGGTGTCGGGCAGGGTAAGATATGACAGAATAATAATAATTTATAAAGTATTGAGGGTTGATGGGGGAGGGAGAGCAGGGGGATGAGGGAGGGGTTGGAGGAACCGACACCAGGGGCTGGAGGAAAGGGCGGATGTTTGGAGAACGATGACGGCAGCGGATGTGTGAGGGTGCTTGCCAAAGTATGTTTATTTATGTATTGGAAAAATGATGTATGAGCCCCTAGTAAAATGATTAAAAAAAAAAAGAACAAAACTAGACTAACAGCATATTTCACAAAGTGTTTTGTATTTTGTTTCCTCCTTTGCCCCAAACTCTTAATGTCAGTTTTGTGGCAATAACAGTCAGGAAGTGGTTGGTTGACCTAAAAGGTCAGAATAAAATGAAAAAGAAGGATAACTTTCCCCCCCTACATGTTCTAGTTTTGAGAAGAGCACTTTTAGTCCAAGTCTCTAATTATTATTTTCTTTTTGTGACTGTTTTAGTCAAGTAATAATAAGTAATTACTAATAAATAAATACCCCCCTCATATCTTTTTCTGGAAGCATACTTCTTCTCTTTGTTTTCCCAGGATTTTTCCAGGTCACTTTTGTAGCTTAGTAGTCAAAAATATGTGTGTAGCATGCTCAAGGTGACTTTGGACAGATTCAAGGCATAGGACAGAAACAGGGCTCTGTTTGCAGGCCGCAGACTTCTGCAGAACAAATGCCTTTTGGTTTCCCCTACAAACCATTTCCTTCTCATGACTAGAAGTTGAGAGTAGTAAATCGATGATTAACCCTGACTTAGCTGGGCTCCTATGTATTGGCCATTGCAGGCTCATTAAACTCAGCGTGTTGGTGTTCTGCCAGATATTATCTGTTTTTTCAGCAAGTCTTAGATACAAATAAGGTCTCTATTAAGTACCACAAAATGTTGATCCAATGTGCATAACTTTGTACATAACTTTGATCCAAACCATTCTTTTCCCTCTACTATATGTGAGGCAGCTGTGAAAGAGAAGTTTAATTATGCATAGTATGAGCAGAATAAAATCAAAGTGATTGTTATTCCTTCCTTATAAACCCAACTTAACTCATATATCTATTCCCAAGTAAGTCTAGTATCTGTAAGTGTGTAGCTATATGATCTATTGTCTAATTCTGTGTATGTTCTATAAAACCTCTCCAGTGTTTATTTATCCAAGTGCAGCAAGAAGTATTAATTACTGCACAGACTCCATCTTGCTGGGTTAATGTAAAAAAAAGTTGAAAGTCATTGTTGTTTGGTGACATCTTGGCCAAAGAGTTTAAGGATCACTGCTGAGCTTCCATGCCCTCAGTAATTTCTTCAGCTAACTTCCCAAAGTTAGCTAAAAAATTCCTAAAGGACTGCTCTAAGTAGATG
This sequence comes from Nesogale talazaci, assembly GCA_004026705.1. NCBI lineage: Eukaryota > Metazoa > Chordata > Mammalia > Afrosoricida > Tenrecidae > Nesogale > Nesogale talazaci. Next base: position 40,131 of record PVJH01002742.1, on the reverse strand, counting down.
GTCACTTAAGAGTTTTTAAGATTCCCAATTGCTACTCAACTGAGGATATAGAACTTTGTTGACTATTTTATGTCAAATGACTTGGGTGTCCCCAAAGACTATCATTATGAGTTTGCTGCCCCTCTGAAGACTGTGTCTTTGATATGTTCATAACTTTGTTTCCTGTATACACTACCACGTTCATGGATACATTTACCACAAAGGTAAGTGCCCATGCACAAATATTCTTTGTTTTACACACACACACACACACACACACACACACACACACACATTCTCTCTCTTCCCCTCCCATCAATTCAACCTGCATATCCATCGATGTATCTATTCATAGATCACCATTATCACATAACCATATTTATACAATAGTATTTACATTTGTTGATTTTCACTCTTCCAATCTTGGTTTCTTCCCATCTTCATAACTTTTTGAGAACTCTCCTTTTTTTTGTTTATTACTATTCCCTTCACCAAAATTAAAACATCTATACTCTAGTCAGTAACTTATCCTCTCTTTCCTTCCCACCCCTGGTGACCATCATATAATGTGTCTTTTAGAGTGGAAACATTTTCTTGACTTTTTATAATGTAGTCTCAAACATTTGTTCTTTTATAATTGATTAATTTCACTCAAACGGTCTTCTTGGTTCATCTATGTTATGAGGCATTTCTCAGGTTCATTTAGACTTGTGTGGCATTCTGTTGTGTGTATATCCCACACTTTGACTATCCATTTATCCACTGACTAGCATTTCAGCTGTTTTCATATTTTTGCTATTTGAATAATGCTTTCATGAACTCGGGCATGTATCTATCTGTATTGTGCTTATTTCTCTAGAACATATACTAACTAGAGCAGTGGTTCTCAGCCTGTCAGTTGTGACCCCTTTGGGTAGACTCACGGGAGTCTCCTGCTTCATAACAGTAGCAAAATTATAGTTATGAAGTTGTAATGAAAATATTTTATGGTTCGGGTCACCACAGTATGAAGAACTATATTAAAGGGTTGTGGCATTAGGAAGGTTGTAAACCACTGAACTAGAGGGATTGCTGGGAGTGGCAGTCACCTAATCTGGTGTCAATTTGAGGATTAAGAGTTTAGAAGCAGATTCTAGCCTGTCAATCTGGAGATAGTCAATGAGATCTCTGTATGGGCCTGGATTTCTCCTGAGAATTCTGGGAAATCTGGCTGTATTTCCCCCTTGGAGGTGAAACACTCCTCAGTCCCTTGGAGACGCTCTACTGACAAGACACAAGTTCACTGCCTGGGAGACATTTCAGCTGACAAGGCACATGGCAGCATGCTGATAGATCCTGTGCCCTGGAAACTGGAGGAACCGTGGGGAGGCCCCTGTCAGCGCTGAGATGCTTCTACCATCATTGGATACACAAAACTCTGCACCCACTAGCCTGTGACTGTACTGGTGTCATTGCATGTGCTTTGTGAGTCTGAAGAGGACTTATAGATCGGTATCAGACATATGGGTTAATATCAGACTTACAACCTTGCACTGGACTGGGCTGAGATGTTTTCTCCATGTTCAATTGTTCTTGTATATAAATCTCCATCTTATACACATATGAGTGTCTATGAATTTGTTTCTCTAGTTTACCCAGACTAACACGCTGGGTCATATGGAATTTCTAGTGTCAGTATTTTAAGGAACTGCCATACTAGTTTCCATTTTCTTTCTTTCATACTATCTCATTTTCTTTTTTTTGGTTTTGATTTACAACTCTTGAATTGCTAATGATTGTGAGCATTTCTTTATATGTTTGTTGGTTGCCTGAATATCTTCTTTGGGTGACTGGACTTCTCATATCCTCTGCCTTTTTAAAAAATTGGATTATTTGTTTTTTCCTGTTTAGATACTGAAATCTACAAATTTCAGAAATTAGTCTCCTATCTGATATGTCACTACAAAATATCTCCCCAGTATGTTGGTTCTCTTTTTACTTTTTTTGTGAAATCTTTTGAGGTATATTTTTCCATCTAGTTTTTAAAAATTCGTGGTTATCTAGTTTATTTTCTGCAATCTGTCTTTTTACTTATGTTTGATAATATAACTAGCTATGTAGTGAAGTCCATAAGTTTTCTTTTTTCTTTTTCTATTTCTCCATCGACGATCTTTATAAATCTAGATTTTGCATGTAGATCTTGTATACATCTTTGTATGTGGTGTGTGTTATGGGTCCTGACTCATTTTTATTCAAATGGATACCCAGTTTGGCACAATCATTAAAAAATCATTTTATTGGGGGATCTTTTAGCAATCCATACATCCACATATCAAGCACATTTGTACATAGGTTGCCATCATCCTTTTACAAAACATTTTATTTCTGCCTCAGTCCTTGGCATCAGCTCTTCATTTTTCTTCCCCCCACAACCCTTTCCACCCTCATGAACCCTTGATAAATTATAAATTATTATTTTCAGATTGTACTCCATCTGCTGTCTCTCTTCACTCATATTTCTGTTGTTTGTCACCCTGGGAGATGGAGATTTAGAGATTGATCATTATGATCAGTTCCCCCTTTTTCCCCCCTACCTTCACCCTACCCTCATGGGATCATTACTCCCATATTGATTTTTTGGATCATTTTATTGAGGGCTGTTACAATGTTTATTACAATTCATAGATCATTTGTATCAGGCATATTTGTACATATGTTGCCATAATTCTTCTCAAGACAATTACTTTCTATTCAGCTCTTGGTGTCAGCTCCTCTTTCCCCATCCTTTCACCATCCCACCCCCACTCTTGTGACTCCTTTTCATCCACTCACTTCCCCTTTATCCCCTTTTCCCTTACCCACTTCCCCCTTATTTGTGTTGGATTAGTATGTACCTCCTTGAGTTTGGTCTGATCTCCATCTGACTGTCTATACCTCAATCCATATATTGTGAAATAAGTAACTTTTCTTCTATGCCTACTGTGCTGGTTATACTTACTTCAGGGGACTCATATTGTACTAGTCTTTTGTGATTGGCTGGCTTTGTTTAGCTTAATTTTCTCCAACTCTTCTCATGAAACAACATGTTTCATGTGATCATTAGTGCTTTCTAGGGATGCATAGTACTTCATTGTGTATATATGCCAGAGTTTACTAATCCACCCATCTATTGACGGAAGTTTAGGTTGTTTCCAGCTCTTTGTGATTGTGAATTGTGCCACAATAAACATTGGACTGCAGACAACTGGTGTGGTCTATCTCTTACTTCTTCTGGATATACCCCCAGAGGAGAGATAGATGGGTCATAAAGATAGCTCAATTTCCATTTGTTTTATACATTGACAGATCACTTTCTACAGAAGCTTTACATAGCTACATGATTACCAGCAGTGGAAGAGAGTTCCTGTCTCACCACATCCCCTCCAACATTTGTTGCTCTCTGTTATTCTGATATGCAGTAACCTCAAAGTGTTAGATGGTGTGCTAGTCTGGTCCACAAAAACAAATTCCCAGAAACTCATATGTATATAAGAGACAGTTTTATATAAAGGGCAAGTATAAATTAAGAAATCAACCCAACTCAGTGTTGTCCAAACCCATAAATCCAACATTAGCCCATATGTCCAACACCAATCTGTAGAGTCCTTCTCAATCTCACAAAAACACATGCAATGACTCCAACTGCAAGACAAAAGCCAAATTAGTGAGTGTATAATCATCTCAGCGGTGGAAGAGGTCTCCATATGGGTGCTCCAGCAACCAGGGCTGCACTGTGGTAAGTCCATGTGGCTTCTCCTCAGGGATGTCTCACAGGAAGTGAACCTTGCTAAATGAAGCAGGGAACTGGCTAAGGCAGCTGCATCCTGTTCCAACCTTCAGAGAGCAAGCTACATGAGAATAAGAAAGGTGAGACTCACTGAACAATTTATCTCTCTTCCTTTCAATTAATTCCACATGTGTTTCTTGGGCATATTGGCACAATAAAACAACTATCACAGATGGTATCTCATGGTTGCTTTAATTTTGCATCTCTGATAGCAAATGATTGGGAGCATTTTCTCATGTGTATTAGCCATGTGGGTCCCCTCCCTAATGAAGCTTCTTTTCAGTTCTTTTGCCCACTTCCTCAGGGGTTTGATTGTTTTCCTCTTTTTGCAGGCCATGGGGGTATTATAGATTTTAGTAATAAGCCCTTTGTCTGCTGTGTCATTGCTAAGAATCCTCTCCCAGTCTGTGGGTTGCCTTGTTACTCTCTTTGTGAAATCTTTCGATGCACACAGGTGTTTTATCCTTAGTAGATCCCACTTGTCAATTTCAGGTTCGCCTGCGTGTGTACCTTTCCCTATTGCAGTTAGTCTATGTGTTTCCTGGGCCAAGGTTCTTAGGTTTGCCTTGATTCCTTCCTTGATGATCTTGACAGTCTGGGGTTTTACTTCTAGGTTTAAGATCCACCTTGAGTTTTTTCTGGTGCAAATGGGTGAAGTAGACATCTTGTCTCATTTTTCTATGTATGGATATCATTTTTTTCCAACACCATTTGCTAAAAAAGGCATCAGCCTCCCACTTGATGCCTTTGGAGCCCTTATCAAAGACCAATTATCTAATTGGGCCTCCCCTTCTTAATGCAAGAACACTTTGTTCTATTAAATTGGTATTACATGATGCTCACCTTCCTGACACGGTTGCTGAAGACAAATGTGTGCATAAGCAAAATTGGTGAAGAAAGCTGATGGTGCCCGGCTATCAAAAGCTATAGTGTCTGGTGTCTTAAAGACTTGAAGGTGAACAAACAGCCATCTAACTCAGAAGCAACAAAGCCCACATGGAAGAAACACACCAGATTGTGTGATCATGAGGTGTTAGTGAGATCAGGTATCAGACATCAAAGGACAAAAAATCACATCATTGTGAATGAGAGGTAGTACAGATTAGGGACCCAAAGCTCATCTGTAGGTAGTGGGACACCCCATTACAGAAGGATCACAGGGAGTTGATGAACCAGTGAGGGTGCAACGTACCAATGGTGAAATGTACAACTTTCTCTTCCCACTATCATGATCTCAATTCTACCTTACAAATCTGGCTAGACCAGAGGACTTACATTGGTCCTATAGGAACCGGAAACATAGGGAATCCAGAACAGATGATCCCTTCAGGACCAGTGGCGAGAGTGGCAATACAGGGTGGGGGGTGGGAAGGTGAAGTAGAAAGAAGTAACCGATTATGAGGTTCTATATATAATCTTCTCCTTGTGGTACAAACAACAGGGAAGTGGGGGGAGGGAGACATCAGACAGTGTATGAGATGACAAATTAGTAATAATTTATAAATTATTAAGGGTTTGTGAGGGATGTGGGAGTGGGAAGGGAGGGGAAAATGAGCTAATACCAAGGGCTTAATGTTTTAAGAATGATGATGGCAACAAATGTATAAATGTGCTTGGCATACAATGGATATATGTATGGATTGTGATAAGAATTGTATGGGCCCCCAATAAAATGATTCTTAAACAAAGATCAGTTGTCTGTATAATGATGGTTTTACTTCTAGACTTTCTGTTCTTCTTCACTGGTCTGAGTATCTGTCAATATGCTAGTACCATGCAATTTTGACCACTGTGGCTGTGTAGTTGGTGTTAAAGTCAGGTAAAGCTAGTCCTCCGACTTTGTCCTCCTTATTGAGGTGTTCCCTGATAATTCTGGCTTTCTTCCCTCTCCATATGAAATTGGTGGTAAGTTTTTCCAATTCTTTGAGGAAAGTTGTTGGCATTTGAATCAGAATAGCATTAAACTTACAAAATGCTTTGGGTAACATTGGCATCTAACTATGTTGAGTCTTCCAAGCCACGAGTATGGGATATTCTTCCCTTTATGGAGGTTGTTTTTGGTTTCCTTTAGTAGGGTCCTGTAGTTTTCCTTGCACAGGAAGTTAGTATTTTTAGTTAAATATATTCCTAGGTATTTCAATTTGCTCTTGGCTTTTGTGAAGGGAATTGCCTGTTTGATCTCCATTTCCATGCTCTTGTACAATATTATATAGCAACTTGATAGAATTCTGCTTGTTGATCTTGTATCTGGCCACTCTTCCACATTTCTCTATCATTGTAAGTACTGCCATTGTGGAACTTTGGGGATTTTCAATGTACACAATCAAGGTGTTTCCAAATAGCAATAGCTTTATCTCTTTCTCTCTCAGTCAGATACATTTAATGTTCTTCCACTGTCTTATGTTATTTGCTAGAACCTCCAGTATGATATGGAATAGAAGTGGTAACAAAGGACACCCTTGTCTCATCCCCCTTTTCAGTGAATTGTTTTCATCTTTTCTCCATTGACCATGATGATGGCTATTGGCTTTTCATAGATAGCTTATATTAGCTTGTGAAAATTTCCCTCCACTCCTATATTCATGAGTGTCTTAATTAGGAATGGATGGTGGATATTGTCAAATATTTTCCTGCATCTATTGATATCATCATGTAGTTATTATACTTTTTTATAACTGTGGTGTATACTATTGGTGGATTTTCAGATGTTAAAACCTCCTTGAATTCCTGGGATGAATCCTACCTGATCATGGTGGATAATATGTTTTCTATACTTTTGTATTCTATTGGCCAAGATTTTGTTCAGGATTTTTGCATCTATTTCATTAGAGATATCAGTCTGTAGTTCTCTATACCAGTGCGATCTTTGCTCTGTTTGGGTATCAAAGTTATATTGACTTTTCTGAGCTTGGGAGTTTGCCATCTTTTTCCATGCTCTGGGATAATTTGTGGAGGATTGGTGCCAACTCTTTCCTGAATGCTTGGTAGAATGCTCCTGTGAAGTTATCTGGTCTGGGTGCTTTTTTTGTTGTAGCTTCTTGATAACCATATCTATTTCTTCTTTCACTATGGGTTTGTTGAGGTTCTTCACCTCTGCCTGGAATAATCTAGGGAGGGACTGTTTTTTCCCCCCAATTATTATCCATGCCGTCCATATTTTTTAATTCTTTAGAATACAGTCCTTCATAGTATTTTGCAATTATCCTTTTAATCTCATTGGAGTCTGTTGTGATTTCCCTGGTTTCATTCCTTATCCTGGCAATTGATGTTTATGCCTTCCTTTTCTTGGTTAGGTTTGCTAACAGTCTGTCAATTCTGTTGATCCTTTCATAGAACCAGCTTTTTGCTGCATTAATCTTTTGAATTGTTCTTATGTCTTCCCACTGGTTTAACTCTGCTCTGATTTTTATTATTTCTTTTCTTTTGCTATCAGAGGGGCTGTTCTGGTTGCTGGAGGTTTTGTAATAGCATATCAGTCATAAGCCTCTGATCTTTTTCATATATGCATTTATTGATATCAAGTTACCCTGATAACTGCCTTTGCAGTATCGCATAGTTTCGATATGTTGTATTCGTGTTCTCCTTAGTTTCTATAAACTTCCTAACTTCCTCTCTAATCTGGGCCAGTGCCCATTCATGTTGCATAAGATTGTTATACATCCTCTAATTGTTTGCTCTTCCTTTTCCGGTTGTCCCTTTAGTAATCTCCATTTTTATGGTATTGTGAGCTTAGAAAGACATCTGAATAATATCTTTGTGCTTGAATTTACTCAGGCTGGTCTCTTTTCCCAGAATATGGTCTAATCTCAGAAATGAGCCATGTGGGCTTGAGAAGAATGTGATCTTTTTTGTGTGTGTTTGGATGGAAAGCTCCATAAGATCAGGTCCAGTCCCCTAATTGTGTTGCTTAGTAATATAACCAACTTGCTGAGCTTCTTTATTAGTGATCTAGCTTTCTCTGATATTTGTGTATTAAAGTCCCATACTGTGATTGTTAAATCTGTGATTTCTTTTTTCATCCTTTGAATAGTTTAACAAATTTCACCCGTCCATTGTTAGGGGCATAAATATTCAGTATGCTTACTGTTTCCTGGTTTACTGATCCTTTGAGCATTATATGGTGTCCCTCATTGTCTCTTTTTATGGTTTGAACCTTGAGATCAATTTTTGTCAGAGTTTAGGATTGCCACCTTGCTTTTTTTTAAGTTTCTGTTTGCCTCATATACTTTCTGTCATCCTTTTATTCTTAGTTTAATTTTTTCTGTGCACTTTAGATGTGTCTCTTGCAGGCGACAGATTTTTGGGTTATGTTTTCTGAGACAGACCTCAAGTTTTTTTCTTTTAATATATGAATTGAGACTACTGGAATTCAGAGTTGTTAATGATCTGTGAATTCACCGTTGTCATGTCGTGAGTGTCTTTGAGATCACTGGCACAGTTCTTTGCCTTCTCAAGTCTAATAGTAAGTCTGTAATCTTGTGGGTAGCTTCTGCTATCTCATCCACTAGCACATGTATATGTATTTCCCTTTCACCCCCTCTATCATGGAGTTCATCCCTTTCATTGTGGACCTCAACTCCTCTATCAGTGCATCCTTATTCTGCATTGCTTTACTCAATTACTGCATTACTCGAAGCAGCCTTCTGAAGATTGCTTCTTGTGGCAGATCTGTGTCTGTTTTTTCTATGAGCATCTTTAGCTCTGCTATTATGTTTTGTCTCTCTGGGGTTTTTTTGGTTGAGACTGATATGGTTTGCTGATGTTTCCTTGACCCCTTTGTGGAAGTAGGCACCATGTTTCTGGGAGACCAGGATGTCCTGAGATCTTCCTCTGTGGTGCTGAACAGGTGCTTTCAGGGGGCTTCTGTCCCTACTATACAGATTGCCGTGAAAGCAGGGCTCCACAGCGACTCAGTGGCTAACAATTGTCAACAGTTTCAGGGACTGGAGTGGGGTGGGAATCTCTATGTCTGCCCCCGGGCTGCTTCTCAATGGTCCATCAGGCCATGATTAGCAGCCTTTTTTCTTGTTTAATTTTTTTAAATGTCCCCTTTTTCCTTAAAAAAGGAAGACAAAGGGGCTGAGCCCCGGTGGCGTAAGTGGTTGAGTGCGGGACTGTACCTTGCGGGTTTGGCGGTTCAAATCCAGGGGTTGCTCTCAGGAGCAGCACTGGGTAAGCCCATGACCACCAGAGGCAGTGATCCCCCCCCCCCCAAACAAAACAAAACAAAAAGTAAGACAAAGGAATGGGAGGCCTTGGTTCCATGGGAAGGGCTCCTCATAGAGGGTGAAAAATGGCCCCACTGGCATGGGATTCTGGGAAGAGCCGCCAGTAGGGGAAGCTATCACTGCCACACATGGGCATGAGGTAGGTGGCTGCTTTCCATGTGTAGTGGTAGGCTGTGCGATAACAGTCAACAGATGGTGACCATGTTGGGGACTGAAGTAGTGTAGCCTACATGGGCCAGTGAGCCACAGGGCCTGGGTGTCTGATCCCCTGGGTTCTAGAAGTAGGCTAGAATTGGGGTCAGAGTGTCTTCTCAGGCCATGGGACTGTGGGGGTGCGGAGGAGCCATGCACCACATGAGATGGAAGGACAGCTGGGTCTAAGGCCACTTTGTGGGGATCTGCTGGTGGGCTCAGGGGAAGGGCTGGTGGGCTGCATGCCATTTCATGCGTCTCAGCAGGATCCCAGGAAGAACTGTTAGGGCAAGTACTGCTTTTCTGGGCTCAGCTGAGTCACATGCCACCTCGCTGGTTATTGCACATGCGGGCGATAAAGTGGTGAAGGAAGCCCTGACTATGATGAGTTGGGGGTACAGCTACAGGTGACCCACTTACTGCAGATGAACTATGGTCAGCCCCTTGTTCCCTTGGTGGACAATAGGAGGAATGCTAGCTTGGTAGCTTGACTGCAGCTATATGGAAAGGGGAGAACTGCAGGAGAACTACCCTAAGGGAGTTCTGTGAGTGGACAGATGCTGTTTGGGAGTCTAGCTATGGCTGTGAGGGTCTTGATAGGGTAGCTGCCTAGGTTCTGGCTTGGAAACTAGGCTGGAGTGGGGTGCGGGGGCTATTGGTGGATGGTGGCCACAGTGACATGCCAAAGCAGCACTGCCGGCTGGGTTAGAAAAACCCAGGGAACAGATCACTGTTATCTGGGGTCTTGGATGTACAGGGTTTGCTTTCTGGGTAGAGGAAGTGCTCTGGGTTATTGTGGGTATCTACTTACTCATCAGAATCCTCCCACTCATCCTCCTCATCATTCAGCTCACCAGCTCCCACCATGGGCTACTGACCTGGGTGCCATCTTGAATAGAACCTCCATCATTTGTTAAAAAGACAATGTCTTCTCAATTCAATGTGTTTCTTGAGTCTTTTTATCAAATATTTTTGTCCATACTGTTAAGTTGTTAGCCACCATCTAGTCAGTTCTGACTCAGCAACCCTTTGTACAGCAGAAATAAATATTCCTTGACCCGGTGCCACCATCACAATTGTTATGATTGAGGCCTTTGTTGCAGGTACTTCATCCATCCATCTGATTAAGGATCTTCTTTTTTGCTTCCCCCCTTTCTCCAAGAATTGGCCTCTTCTGATAACATGTCCAGAGTACAGTCTCATTATCCTCATCCACAAGGAATGTTCTGGCTGTATTTTTTTCCAAAATGGGACTCTTTGTTCTTTTGACAGTCCATGGTATTTTCAATATTCTTCACCATAACTCAAATGTTTTGATTCTTCTTTGATCTTACTTATATTCAATGTCCAACTTTCCCATACACATGAATCAATTGCAAATTAATCTGGTAGATATGGTTTGACCCTTGTGAATGAATGTCCTTGAATATTTCCTCCTGCCATCAACCCTCAGTGTGTGATGTCCAGTCATTTAAGAGTTTAACCTGTGCAAGTTAACAATTCATATATTTCTGTGTGAAACTGACTTATGTTGTAAAATTTCCTTTTTTCAAAAGGGAGGATGACTTATAATTTCCTCTGTTGTAAAATGATGATCATGTCTCTTAAGTGAACCAGAGATGTGCATCATAAAACATAGATTTATGAATGGATTTTTGGCTTGCACTTAATTCTAGGTCCAACCTAAGAACAAATAGTTCTTAAGACATGGTCCTGCTTAATTCTCACCCTCAGGAAGCAATTGTGTAAGATTTGGGTGCTATAGAAAACTGTGACTAAGAAACCAAGTGGTGCCTGGCTATCAGAAATAATAGTGTCTGGGATATTAGAGGCTTGTCTTAAGCAACCATTGAATGAGGTATTAAACAAGCCCACATGGAAGAAACACACCAGCCTGTGTATGGATGGTAATGAACACAATCAAAATCCAAAATAGAGGATGGTATCAGAGCTTAAATTGTGAACACCCAGTTTTCAGCAAGCTAGAGATGACAGTGGCAGGGCAATATTCATTGACAGAGTCCCCACATGGATCTTCTAGGTGCATAACAGAGGAGAATGGAGGGAAATGGGAACTAATGACACTGAGCACAAGAAGAACATTTTCTGAAATTGATTGTGGTGATGATCATAAAAATCTTCTTGATATAAGTGAACGATTATATTGTGTGATATGTGAAATATATACACTAAAAATAAAACAGTAATGATAAAAGGCCTCAGATGTACCTAATCTTCAAAGTGATATCCTTTTTCTTTAACACCTTTCTTGTGCTGCATATTTGTCTGATCCAATACATTGTCTTGTTTCCTGACTGTTACTTCTGAATCCCACTCTATCTCATAGGACTTATTCTTGGGCAGGTATGTAGTTGGAGTCTCTCCCTGTGTAGCCAGAAGAGGTCAAATATGACTGCCATTCCATTTCCTCAGATGTACATTCCTATTAGTTTATTATAGTACTGTAAAAATTGTCACAAATCTAGTAGCGGAGAAGGAAAACTAGAGATACGTATTCTTGCCACTCTAGAATTCTAGAGTTCAGAACCTCTCCTCCATCTAGGGCCCCCGCAGATATTACAAGTCCTCTATTCAAAATTCCTGACAATACCAAAGTTTCTGCTGGAACTCAAGGCATTGCCAGTCTCTACACAGATAATCTGGCTGTGTGCTTCTGTAATCAGATCGCTCCCGGATCCAGACTTTTATAAATTGTGCTCATTCCTTGCTTGGGTCACAGATTGCCAGCCAAAAAATTTTCTTTATTTCTCTCTGAAAATGCCGCCTTCATTCTGGCACCATAAAACTGTGTTGAAGAACACAGATTTATTATTTTATTGGACAGAGGGTTAGAAATCCACAATTGAGTCTTATCAGTCAAAAACAGAAACCAAATGCCAGTCAGATTGCATTCTTTCTGTAAGCTTTCTAGGAGAAATGATCTTTGACTTTTCTAGTATCTAGAGACTTCTAGCAAGGAGTTCTAGAGCCACTGTGGTTACCGCAATGTCCACTGAAGACATCCCTCCGTCCACCTTCCTGTCATACCTCACATAGCCATTTTGTATTATGCTGAAAACCCAACCCTCCCCCAGCACAAACTGTTCCAAGTGGTAGGCCATGGTGTGGCAACAACATTTCTTCATTAACTTTAAAACAGCCTCACCCCATCTCCATCTGGCCTTGTAAAGAAAGTTGAGATAACCAACATCTGCTGTAACTCCCTGTTTTGTTCCGCACCACTAGCTTCTCCCAACTCCCCTTTTCTGTGTCTCACCATTAGCTTGACAGAAATCAGCACCCGCTTCAACTCCCCTTTAACTGCACACTATAAAACCCTCTGTAGAATAGCATTTCGGGGTCATGGTCGAGTAGGTAATAGCTGACACTCATAATAAAGAAATAAAGACTAGCATAATAAAGTATTTTTGTCCTCGATAAAATAGCGTGGAAAGTTTCTCATTAATTTCGCCTTAACACTCCAACTTCCTTTATCTTCTTCTGAAACCATCCATTCCTCCCACTGTGCTCTATTTCTCTGCTGGACTTGATAGTCTGCAGAGAACTCAAAGACAATATTCACAATTATGCTGACAGACTAGGGAATCTGACAGGTTACAAATGGTCAAAGTGACAGTTCTTTGTCCACAATGCCTATCTCGTTGTCAGCCTTTCAGCCCCGAGGTCTCTGTTTCCCTGAGCCAGGCGCCCTCGGCTTTCTTTACCACACTTTTTTAGAGCCCCCGTCTCTTCAGTGATCACTTTATGAGGGTAAATATTGAGTAGGGCCATATCATAAGAGCTAATTGTTCTTAGATTAGGGTTTACAATTAAGATTATGATTAAGAGTGAACTCAAAATTCATTTGTATGTACAAAACGTAAAGACAAACTGAGTGAGTGGTAAACTGAGGCACAGGGAGATGGACAAAGATAACTGAAAGGACGAAGGAAGAGCAGAAACAGAAATAGCCTTGTTATCAGGGAGCTCTCAGGCAAAGCCCCATGCTCGAGCAGTAGCCCAGGGGAATCGTGCCCTTTTTCAGGGGTTGGGATTTTTAAAGGGAAATGGGAGCAGAAGGTCCAAGCTGCAGCAGCAGCAAGGTTTATGTCCCAGGATGTAGTTTTTCAGCTCTGGCAGGCAGACTGACCAATTCTCAAGGAGCCAGGCATTCCAGGCATTGATTTCCAATCTCCTCATTTCCGGGGGGGAACTGCTGACCTCCAGGGACAAGTGGGGAAGTGGATCCCTGGCCTGCTTCAGCTTAGCTCAATCATTTCAGCCTCTTAGTGATAAAAAGGGGCAACTAGATATGATCTGGTTACTTCCTGCTGGTACCAAGTGATGGAAGAGGGGGTCTATGGGCCGGAATGGTCCAGACCAGCATTAGCAGGTAGGGGGCTGTAAGGATTTATCAAGAGTTGGTTAAGAGCTAGATTGGATATGTTTCTTATTTGCTCTTAAAGGAACTTGAAAGAGACAGGGGCTTAAAAGTGACAACAAATTATAACCAGGGGCCTTACCAGGGGCATGGCCCAGGACATAACAGGGTTTTGGAACCAGGCAGTGGTTGCTGCGTTGCCCCAGCAATGACTTCTGATCTCTTTGGCCATAGTTTTTCACACCTTGGCATTCTGCTCAACAACTCCTGACTCATTAAGGGAGTAGCAATGCTCTGTTTCTAGAAATATACACACACCCTTTTTTAGGTCAGGTGTTAGCAGATCCAACGCACGGTGGTTTTGCAGGTTACCTCTGCTAGGGTGTAAGCTGCTGCTGTAAGGAGGCGAGAGACATTGAGGTAGAGTTCATGACCAGCTGGTGTTTGCTAAATTCTGTGTTTGGAGCCTGCTGTGCTCTAATGCCCCACTGAAACTACCTGCCACTGCCAGGGAGAAAGCAAACTAAGGCTTGCCAGGACAGGCAGGAATACAGTCCTGTGGTCTCAGGGAGCAGAAGTAGTCATTAACTTTTGCAGCTATTCGAATTCGTTTTGTCTATACCGGTACTATGACAACTGGGAGCCAGGGGTGTGGTGTAGACCGACTGATATAATAACAGCACTCTTGAGTGGGAGCTACAGAGATGGGTTGGGAAGCCCTGCTGTAGAAAAATGTACACATTCAGTTAAAGTTCCATTGTAGTAAAAGAATTGTCTGGGATGGGAGAAAATCTGAGTATTAACTGTTACATTATATCTACAAACTTCACACAGAGAAAAGTCATCTACATTCTGATTTGTGAAGTAACAGGCTGCCTGTGACTGGGTTGTTGGGCAGTGGTAAACTGCTGTGTCACCTCTTTGTGTTACCGGGGAGCCATCAGCTCGATGTCCTTCATATTCCCCACACTGTCATCCTTCTTTTGCAACAAACACATTCACTTTTCTTTTCTCATCAACTTTGTGGCACATAGCACTCCGTTAAGCTTTCAAGTTTCTTTCACACTCTGGCATAGTCAGACATTCCGTAATAAGTTATCTAACTCTTTCTCTGACTATTTGCAACTTACTCTGGCTTTCCGAAACTTCCTTTCTCCACCTAAACTTACATGATCACTAAATATGAAAACTCTGAACTTAAGTGTCAGCAAAGGGTTAAAGGTCCACTGGGACTCGCCTTGCCTTTGCTGCATGGCATAAAGGCTGCTGTGACCACATTGGGGAATTTAGTAGCTTGGCTAAAAGGGTGAAATTGGGGATTAAATGTCTGAAAAGTTCACACAGCCAAGGAAGCAAAGTATTTGCTTAGTCAAAGTCAGTGGAATTGTAAAGAAAGCGTCTTTCAGATTAAGTATGGAAAAGTGTGTAGTATTAGGGGCAATACAGGACAGAAGGGTGTAAAAGGTTAGGGACCACATGGTGAATGGTGGGACTGTGGCGCTGTTGATAAGATGTAAATACTGCACTAAGTGATAGAGACCTTTTTTTTTTTTTTAAGCAGTTAAGATATATAGGGAGAATGACTGGGTATAAGAAATAGATTACTGGCTGAGCCCTGGTGGTATAGTGGTTGTGTGTGGGACTGCGGCCCACAGGGTTGATGGTTCAAATCCAGCAGCAGGTCTCCAGGAACAAGGCTGGGCTTCTTACTCCCATCAGGGCAGTGATGCCACAAAAAAGAAAGAAAGGGATTAGTAAGGAGACTTTGAATGATAGGTTTTAGGCCTTTATGATGAAAACGAGATGGGATGGAAAAGTGGAGGGGTTTTCAAGGAAGATAAGAATGGGTTAGTGATGCGTAGCAATGACAGGTTGGGACGTATTCCATACTTCCGAGTTTACCCAGTGGGGAGTTCCCGGATGAAGCCCCGTGATCTACCAAGTAGCCCGGGGGAATCGAACTCTTTGTTCAGGGTCTGGGATTTTTCAAGGAAAGCAGGGAAAAGAGAGGCCCATGCTGCAGAAGCAAGGTTAATCGCCCAATCACAACTTCTAAACTCATGGGGGCTGCCAACCAAAGCATGTTTACTTGTGTTTTCTTGACTATGTTAAGGCATTTGCCTGTGTGACTCATAAAAAACTATGAATAGTTTTGAGAAGATTGGAAATTAAAGGGCATTTCATATGCTCACTTTCTGCATGGATCAAAGAAGGGTTCTAAATTGATTGTGATAAAGGTTGTACAAGTCTTCTTGGTATCACTGAATGATTGAAATTATATGTTTAATATAATTTAAAACTGTTAAAAAGGGAAGCAGTTGTGAGAACAGAACAAAGGAATACTACATGGTTGAAGATCAGAAAAGGGGTCTATCAGGGTTGTAGCTTCTCACCATACTTTTTCAATAGGTATGCTGAGCAAATAATCTGAGAAACTAGGTTATATGAAGAAGAATGGCATCAGGATTGGAGGAAGGCTTCTTCACATCCTACAATACGTGGCTGACACAACCTTGTCTGCTGAAAACTGAGAGTACTTAGAATACCTGCGGATGAAGATAAAATATTTCAGGCTTTACTAGGGATAACAACTCAATGTAAAGAAAACCAGATCCTCAAAACTGAACCAACTGGTAACTTGATAAATAGAAAAAAGATGGACGTTGTCGAAGATTTTGTCTGGCTTAGGTCCACAGTCAATTCCCATTGAAGCAGCACTGAGTAAAACTGCTGCTGCACAAACTCCTCCAGACTGTAGAACAGCAAGGAAGTTACCTGGAGGACTCACGTGCACCTGACCCATGGTAGTTTTCATTGCCTCAGATGCAAGCGGAAGCATCTCCGCTTAACTCTCACAATCACAATAAAAAAGGCTTAGAAAACTATTCTTTCAGGCCCTGGAGGATTTAAGTTTTGTCCTTGAGAGAAATTATCAGGGGGTGGCCAGTTTCCTGATATACTCACAGCAAGGGTTCAGCAGGCAGTTGTGTAGCGATAATTATTATTTATTATAACACCGATAGAGATTGAGAGAGAGAGAGAGAGAGAGAGAGAGAGAGAGAGAGAGAGAGAGAGAGAACAATAGGAGTTACGTTTCATGATGCATGCTCACCTCCGTCCTGCTTGATGATCCACGTGGAGAGAGACAATTTGTATTATCCCCCTATAAATAGGGGGGATATCTGAACCCCACTGTTACTCATCAGTGGGATGTCACAGGAGAGGGCTGTCTTAAGGGCTATATGGTGATGAGGGGAGTGGGCTTAGGGATGCCTACATGACTAGGTGAAGAGGGAGTGATAAAACCAGACCTTGGACATCTGGAGGTAGCTAAACAGGTTTCAGATTAGGAGTCTTTGACCATGGTTCTTGAAGCCCTCCCATAAGGTTCAAAGGACGGGAGCCATCATCCTGACAGCAAGGGAGTCAACTCTGTAGTGAGACAACACAAAAACCTTAGATAACTAGGAGTTTCAGGGAGAATAGCTAATTCAACTTCTATAACAAATGCTGGTAAACAGTTTGCCTAATATTTGGAGTATAATAATTGTCTTCATCCAACAAGAAATGATTGATATAGATTTAGGAGGGAATCACATTGTGTGTTCACCTAATTCCCACATCCTCAGATGTGAATAAATTCAAAGCATTTCTTTGGGAAAAAAAATCCCAAGAATATTAAACCAAAGTAAATGCCTCCACTATAACACATATTCAGTTACCAGTATGTAAATGACTTATGATGAAAATTAGTTAAACACCCCCCCCCAAAAAAAAAGGCAAAAGCCATGCTGGATAGTGGATGAAGTTGGGGAAGAAAAGGAAAGAAAGAAAGAAACCTCTGTAAATTGTTGAAAGCAACAGGTATCCTAATGGTTCAGACCCCTGAGAGCTGGTTAGGTCCAGTATGTAAATAATAAGGCATACTTGTTAACATTGTATTTATTGACAAAGATTGTGAAGTTAGACATTCAGAATGTCTGCTCTTTTTGTATTGCAAGGTATAAAGAATATACACCCATGGGAAAAGGAGACCAAACTGCTATAACTGAATTTATCTTGATGGGACTTTCACAGGATCCAAAGACCCAGATCTTCTCATTCTTTGTTTTCCTGATTATTTACTTTCTCTCAGTGTGTGGGAACATGCTTATAATAATTCTTAATTCAAATGGACTCTAGACTTTGCACTCTTTAGTACCTTTTTCTCAAAAACTAGTCTTTGTTGACTTCTGTTTATCTACAAGTATTGTTCCTCACTTGCTAATCCACTTTCTTGTGACAAAGAAAGCTATTTCCTTTGCTGGATGCTGCCTGCAGATAGTGGTCTTTCTCCTGGCTGGGTGTACAGAGTGCTCACTGCTGGCCGTGATGTCCTATGACCGCTATGTGGCTGTTTGCAGGCCCCTGCACTACTCCACCATCATGCCCCAGAAGGCTTGTGTCCAGATGGCCATAGTGTCCTGGGTCAGTGGGGCATTTGTGTCTTCAGTGGACAGTGCATTTACACTGTGCCTCCCCTACCAGGGATCGAATGTTGTTAATCATTATTTTTGTGAACCTCCCGTGCTCCTGAAGCTGGCCTCAGCAGACACTTATCAGGCTGAGATGGCCCTATTTTCTATGGGTGTGTTGATCCTCCTCGTTCCTGTCTTTCTCATTCTAGTCACATACTTGCACATTGTCTCCACTGTGGTGCGGATGAAGTCAGGAGAGGGGAGGCTCAAGGTCTTCTCCACCTGTGGTTCCCATCTTACTGTTGTGGTTCTCTACTATGGCTCTGGAATATTTGCCTACATGTGACCCAATGCCAAAACTAATGAGTGAAAAGGTTAATATCATATTTGTGTTCTATTCAGTTAGAAATAAAAGCTTTCTCAAATAAGGAGACATCTAGAGATTCATAAAAACAAAACCAACATTACAAAAAACATTTTTTTACATTTTTACATTTCTTTAAGAGCAGAAAATCAACAATTGCAGCACATAAATATGAAACATCATGGGGCATAACACCCCCCAGAAAACAGCACACTGAAAATTGTACCCCAAACACTACAGATTCAATCAAGTAACTAAGATAAGAATAATCTCTTCTCATACACATATACCATCCTATAAAGGAGAAGAAAAAAAGTAACAAACACAAATAGTGGAAGATGAAAACAACTAATTTACATTTAGATTTAATTACACTGAATGTTAAAGGTGGAAACACATCAATTAAAAGATAAGTAACAGCAGGCGGATTAGACATAAAAACCCACCAAACTGCTGCCTTCAAAAGATGCATCTTAATCTCACAGGCAAAAATAGACTGAGTCAAATGATAGCACAAAATTTACCAAACTAGTGGCAATAATAATTTTAAAAAGCGTGGTGGCAATCTCTGACAAAATGGACATCAAGGTAAGAATGGAAAGTACATAAGTCTCAAGAGATCAATAGACCAAGAATGCATAACCATAATAAACATATGCATCCAACAAAAGACTCTTGAAATTTGTTAACCAAATCTTCGAAGAGATGAAAATAGAAATTACCAGATCAACAGTTACAGTAGGTGATTTCAATACACTTCTCTCAAAGAAAGATGAACAGGTAAGAAGCTCAAGAAAGTGAAGAGCTGGACAACACAATTGAACAACTTAACCTCCTAGACATTTTCAAAGTTCTCCATCAACAGCAAAAAGCAACACAAACTTCCTCCCCATTCTCCTCAAATACACATGAGTTGTGCTCAAAAATTGACCACATGATGGAACACAAACAAGCCTGAGAAAATTCAAATACATAGAGGTCATTCAAACCACCTCCTCTGACCGCACTGCCATAAAACCGGAAATCAACAATAAGAAGTCCAAAAAAAAAAAAAAAAACAAGACAAAAACTTGGAGACTAAATAACACACTTATTAAAAAAGAATGGGCATTAGACCAAATTAGAGAAGAAATTAGGAAGTTCCTAGAAACCAATGAGAATGACAATACAACCTAGCCAAACCTATGGGATGCAACAAGTATAGTTATCAGAGGTCGCTTTATTGCAATGAATGCTCACATGAAAAAAAAAAAAAAAGCAAACTATGGCCAGCACTTTAACATAGCACCTCCAGCAGTCAGAACAGTCAACAGCATAATCCTTCCAACAGTGAAAGAAAATAAATCATAAAATTAGAGCAAAGATAAATGAACCAGAAAACAGAAGAAAAATGGGAAAAATCGACAAAGCAAACACCCAAACACACTTCTAGCATAACCCTCATATCAAAATCAGACAAAGACTCCCCAGGGGTAGTGAATTACAAACCAATATCTCTCATGAACATGGATGCAAAAATCACAACAAAGTCTTGGCTAATAGAATGTAACAACATGTCAAAAAATAATACATCATGACAAAGTGGGATTTCATAACTAGAATGCAGGGATGGTGCAACATTTGGAAAAGCAATCGATGTAATCCTCATCAGAAAAAATATTTTCATCTGACATCCTTTCTTAATATCCTCAAGAAGATAGGATTAGAAGGAAAAATCCTCAATACAATAAAAGTCATATACCATCCACCGAAATCGAAGCAAACTGCTTCATCTCTCCATCTTCGAGCAGGAGGTGGTTTAAACTGCCAAGATTTTGGTTACAGAGCCAATACACAACCCACTGGATTTCTCCACTGGATCCAAACCCACAGATTTAATTCACTGTTATTGAGTCGATTCTGACACATAGCAACTATAGCACAGAGTAGAAGTGCCCCTGTGGATGAACCTCTTTAGGGGAGTAGAAAATCTTGTCTTCTGCAGAGAAGTTGGTGGCTTTGAACTGCTGACCTATCCTGTAAAAGTCCAACGTGCAGCCATCGCATAACTGCACCTAAGGGAGACAAATGAAAAGCCCTTGTGAAAATAAGACATTTATGCAGTATCACATTCAGCTTGTAGAAATATTTGAAATTTAGAAGAAGATAAAATAAAGTGGAAAGGGAAATAATCATAGAGTACTCTTCTGTACTCTGAGGGGAACAAAATATACCCCCCAATCCCCTAACCCCTGTCTGTATATTGGTGGACACAGCACTGCAAGAGTGTTACTGTAGAGCAGTGAAACAGAAGCCAAGAAAAGTTGATACTTTACTAACCCCACAGAACTACAAAAAGGCATGATTAAATAAGAAGGCCCTGCCATCGAATTTCCCTTTTCTCTATGTTCTTGGAAATGGCTTTGCTTTGAAATCTGATAAGACCATTGGAAACATTCTTTATTCCTGCCACAGTGTCTTTTCTGTTAGGTTATTTATACGATTTGTATTTCTCTGCTGGCGTTCTCCAGATGTTTATGCACATTGTCCACTTTTTTCCACCTGAATCAACTTTGTGGGAGTTGTCTTCCTCCCATGTTCTACCACCGGCGCATCACTGCTACTGTATGATTCTTGAGTGGAGGCTCCTCGTGTATTAGATTTTATATTCTTTGTGTCCTGTGACCACTGCCCTCTGATGAACTCAAGAAGTGTTATAATTATAGATTATTATTATTATTATGGGGAAAGATCACTTCTGAAAATATTCTACATTTTACTTTTTAGAAAGCATTCTCTTTGGCTGAGCCCTGGTGGCGTAAGCGGTTGAGTGCGGGACTGCGGCCCGTGGGCTTGGCGGTTCAAATCCAGCAGCAGCTCTCAGGAGCAGCACTGGGTGGCTCCCACAACCACCAGAGGACAGTGAGGCCCACAAAAACAAAAACAAAAAAAAAGAAAAGAAAATTGAAAGCATTCTCTGTATGAAAGGAAGGCTGAAGCTTTATTTTGTCATTTTTATTCTTAGGTGCAAATTAATGACATATAATATATGCACCTCAGGAAACTCAGATAGAGTCAGGTAGTCATATGCAAAGGATAATTTGCTTGTAAATATTATAATATTGATTTTTAAAATACTTCTGCAATTTTGCAAAAAATATTTGCTAAAATCTAGGTAGTAACTTTTTATATTTACTGATATCAATTGCTCTTCCATATTAAGTAGTTTTATAACAATAAATCATATATGTGATAGCATACACTTAAAATATTTTCAACAAAATTATTAAAGCCCACTTAAATTCTTCATTGTCAACGTTTAAATACTTTTAAATATTTTATTTTCAAGCTTACACAGTACACATTAGTTTTTGTCACAAAATCACATCCCAATAGAACATTTTCCCCACAAAATGGCTTCCTCTTACCATTAATTGGAAGATAAGTTTAAATTTTCCTTTATTGTTGACATCTCATTGTATCAGCCAAAGACCTGACAAAAAAGATGGATACTGCTAAGGATTCTAATTAAAGGTTTTCTTGAGAAAATTATTAAAGTATATTGACATGATATCAGCAGCAGGAAACCATACTACCATCACTAAAGTTTAAAGAAGAAAGTGAAGGTAAGAGTGCTAGTAAATTTGGGGAACAGTGATGATCCACAGAAAGCAATTCTTGCAAGAATTGTCGATATTATGGACAAAACCAGAAAACAGGTCCCAACACTGGAATCCAGCTACAAAGAAATATTCTATATATGTTTTTTTGCTTTGTTTGTAATTAATTTGTTTTTTTCTTATGATTTCACAGACAAATCACATATCATACATTTCAATAAGCTAATTGCATTCATAAGAGTTGTGCCACTATCACCATAATCAATTCCAGACATTTCTCTTCTCTTGAACTCGCTGTTGTTGTCTTCCCATTTTCTGCCAGCCTCCCCTGTGATATCCCTGCGACTCTATTGATCCAATTATTGTCTCTACGAGTTTACATAATCTGGTTTTATTTACAGAGAATCATCCAAAATAAAGACAGAATACAAATAAACAGACCAAAAATGGCACAGGGAAACAAAGAAAAACCCCAATCAATAGCAAAGCAGGGAATATATTGGACTAATTACATATTGAATCAAAAGAAAAAACAATGACAATGTGTAACCTGTTGACCTAACTACAGTAATCCACCTTGCCATGTCTGGCCAGAAGCCAGAGAGGTTTAATCTACGTGAGGACACTGCACGTGGTTTTGGGATTTCACTGTCATCTGCAGCCTTCTGCAAGCTAGGTCTTCTGAGTTGAAGCTCTCATTCTATTCTTTCTTCCAGGTGTAGCATTTGTTATTTATAATTCTTGGACTACACATGCTGGTGTACTTCTGGGTAGAATTAGCTAATGTCTTATTTAGATGACTGCTTGCTTTGACACACATGTTTTTACTTCTTATTGGCTGTTGGCACCTTCCATTGTTCACATTCAATTGGAAATCAGTGAGTAAGAACCTAGTGATAAATTTCCTAGCGATCAGCTCACAGAGCACAGAGCAGCATATGAAAGTCTTAGGATGTTTTACCATAGACAGGTGAATAGGTAACTAGTGTGACAGTCTTTTCCTTGAAAATGTTTTATTTAAAAAATTCTTTGTGTCATTCTAGTAGCACTCACATATTTAAGCAAAGATCATTGAAATGACTGTATAGAATGTACAAATAAAAATTCACTATTGGGCTGAGCTCTGGTGGCGTAAGTGGTTGAGTGCGGAACTGTAGCCTGTGGGCTTGGTGATTCAAATCCCGAGGTGGCTCTCAGGAGCAGTACTGGGTAGCGCTCACAACCACCAGAGGCAGTGATGCCCACAAAAAAAAATTATTAAAGGGTTTATTAAGTTAGTTAGCAAGTTGCAATGCCAGTGAGACATGTTCAGAGTTGAGTTGTTTACAAGGCATGTAACAAAAATTGGGTCAAGTCTGTTAATAAATGCCCAAAGGGCATGTCACTTTGCCTTAAGCCTCAGTCTAAAGGTATTTAGCTTAATCTCCATGGGTCAGCAAACCAAGCTTCCTGAACTAAGTGCCCAGAGGCACTCTACTCTGCAAGCAAACTTTCTGCCAAAAAAAAAAATCATATTTCTTGCTCCATGGATTAGGGAAGTCCATTACTCTGTATTCTCTAGTCCCTGATTCTCCTGCTGCTTCTCTGATATTATAGCTGTCCCCTGGATCCAGGAGGTTCAGTGTGCAGGACTTTCTATTCTAAAAGATGCATTTCACTCATGATTCTTCCTCCTCCTGCATCTCAGAAGGTTCATTTTACACACAGCAGAAAGGCACAGGAAATCCACAGTGACACACAGGCAAATCCTATCTGTATCTTTTTCAACTTTCTTCTCCAGGCACATGCAGGAAAAGGACGTGTGGTGGAAGTTGGAGACTTTCCCTAGAAGAACCATATTAAATAATTCACTGCCCCTGCACAAGTAACTAGTTCCACAACAAAATATTTATCTTATATGAAATAATTCCTACTGTGGTTTTGCAGCCAATTCCAAAGTACACAGCCATATGTAACCACAGTTTTTAATTTTTTGTTTTGTTTTTTATTTATTTTTATTTTTAGGCATCATTGCCCTGGTGGTGGGAGTAGGAGGCACACAGTTGTTAATTTTAATGATAAAATTGCACTGCCAAATCTTTTGTTTTAAGTTATCTCTCAGCTCAACATTTTTGAGATACACTCATCCTTTTGAATTTATCAGTAGGGTGTTCATTTTTTCTTACTGATTAGTATTCCATTGTAGAAATACATATATGTATGTGTATCTGCATGCACCTATAATGAATATTGAGTTAATTCAACATTTTAGTTAATGAAACATAAAGAATGAGGAATTATTGAATATAGGTGCTTGTCCGGAAAATAACTTGGAGTGGAATCATTGAGTTGAATAATAAAAAGTGCTAAATTTTATAATAAACTACTACTTTTCTCTTTAAAGATGTTACACAATTTTAAGCTCCCATATCTAATGTATGACAATTCCATTTGCTTTGTATCTTATCTCTGGTAGTTATATAGTCATTTGTTAATTTGAGGATCAAGAATGTAGGGGTGGAGTCTAGCCTGCCAATCAGATCAGAGCCAATGAGGCCTTTGTTTGGGCATGACCTTCTTATGAGAATTCTGGAAAATCTGGTGGTATCTCCTCCTTGGAGGCAGGAGAGAGACTCTCTCACTACTTCACTCCCTGGGAGACATTGCAGCTGAAAAGACACATGGAACTACCCTAGTGCCCTGAGCCAGACAAGCTACATGGATGTAACCAGAATTCTGAAGCCAGAGAATTCACAGAGCGACCCCTGCCAGTGCTGAGGTGCTTACAACACCACTGAAACCAAAGACTTTCCACCTACTGGCATGTGATCATCCTGCATTTGGCTTCATTGCATATATTTCGTGAGTCAGAAGAGGACTTTATAGATTGGTATCTGACATATGGGCTAATATCAGAATTATGACCTTGGACTGGACTGGGTCAAAATGTTTCCTCAATAATTAACTGCTTTTGTATATAAACCTCTTTCTTATTCACATATGTGTGTTTATGTATTTGTTTCTCTAGTCTACCCCAATGGTCCTCTCATTGTTGCTTGCATTTGATTCTGACCACTGACGAAGGCCCCCAGTTATACTGCACCTGGACCTCTTTTCACTGGTGTCTTGAATGGTATGTGTTTATTAAGTGCACATCCCAGAAAGTGAAGCCTGAAGTAAAAGGGGGAAAGTCAACAAGGGATGTGATTGTCAGATCACTGTAGTCTAAGAGGGGAGGTTTTAGTTCTAGAAAACTGGAAATGCCAGACTCCATTTGGATAACATGTGAGAGAGAGATAGAGAGATAGAGTCAATATCTAAACATACTTTCAGTGCAGTTGAGGATGTATCAGATGTTTTGATAACCAGCTATGAAAAAATTATTTATCTTTTTAAAATACTTTAAAAATATTTGTTTTAAATCTCTGCATATTAATCTCTGAAACAAAAAATAACTCGTGGTTATGCCCTGGATAAGGTCTGCAGTTTGAAATCACCAGTGACTTGATGGGATAAGGTAAGGCTTTCCCCTCCTGGAAACGTTTACACTCTCAGAAACATACCAGGGAAGTTCTACCCTGTTCTACAGGGTAGACCCCTCAGGGCACTATGAGTTGGCATCAGTTTGATGGCAGTGAGAGTGAGTTTTGATAACATTTCAGTTGTTCTTAAAAATTACTGAAATTACATCTGCTGGGCAGAGACAGAGCATCCATTTTGGATCACCTTAGTGGAAGAATGTGCTGGTGGAGGAGGGTGACCAAGTAGCACATACTCTAGAGAAGGGCATAAAAGTCCACTGAATGGACTTCCACGGACTTCTGGAAAGATGGTGCTTATGTAGAATAGCTTGCATGAAGACTTTTTGCATGATTGCCAGTTTTATAGGTGAGGAGGCCCATTTGGCAGACCAGGGTGCAAGACCAGGTCTCACAGTACCCCAGGGTTCTTTTGTCAGTTCTCCCATGGAAAGTACAGCTCATCACAAATGTGTTCCTTTTCATAGCACCCACTTGCGCTTTGTCTCCATAGCTGAGGGGCAGCAACTCCCAGCCTCTTCCGCCAATTCCTTCGGTAGCTCACTAGTGTGGGGAGGTTGCCCAGGAAAGTCTAACCCTCGGGGGCATTTCACAGATGTCTGAGTGGACTCCTGGAGACCCTGGACACTGGAACCCTCAATGACCTATGGGGTAGAGTTCCCATT
Organism: Nesogale talazaci; assembly: GCA_004026705.1. Classification (NCBI taxonomy): domain Eukaryota; kingdom Metazoa; phylum Chordata; class Mammalia; order Afrosoricida; family Tenrecidae; genus Nesogale; species Nesogale talazaci. Next base: position 13,943 of record PVJH01002742.1, on the reverse strand, counting down.
GTGGATAATCCCTAGCTGAAGCCCATCTCCCTCCCATGGTGGCAGTGGCAGGGTTGGCCTGTGCATTTAGATAACCCCAGCGGTCGGAGAGAGATCCAGCACCAGAGAGACAGAGGTGTGACTGGAAGCTGCAAGCACAGTGAGATCCAGAAGGCTGTTAGATTTATTTCTATTTTCTTCTGCGAACCAAAGTGTTGGATGTACCTCATAAAAAAGGCTTGGAGATCTATTTCCAAATGATCCTGTCAGAAAACTTATGGAGGTCAGTTTTACACTGACATGTAGACTCCCTACCTCACAAGAGGAAAGAGAATTCGGAATTTCTGGGTTTCTCTGCAGCTTTCCATCACAAGCTAGATAGCCTGCAGAACCAGGGTTCAGAGTCCTTCGCCCTATCCCCCTCTGATTGGAAGCCCTTTTCCATGGGACATACACTACAATAGCCCATTTTCACCCTAGGACCACATTCAAGGTGTGGATAGTTCAGAGTTGTGCAGGAATCCACTGTTATAAACACAATAATGGAAGGAATGCATTCTACATAATAGACAGGATTGATAAGGGAGTCTGGTAGATACAATATACCCCTCCCTTTTCCCAACCACCATCACCTCTGGAACCTGTTTCCCCCTCCTCAGTAACAATACTCTCCTTTAACTTACCAAATAAAATTGATTCTCCCGTAACCCTCTTCACCAGTTCATTATAAATCACAATACTTAATAAGAAGGCTTCCTATGATTAATATCACTATTTAAAACCTATTCCTGAACACTTATACCTTAATCCTCTAACTCACCCAAATAACATTCCTTACAATCTACCCAAAATATGGTTTCTAGTACCTATGTGATCCTCCTTTAACCTAAAGAACCAGTCCCTTTCCCCTACACATCTGAGAACACTACGCATCACCTACAGCTCAACCAACATGCAACACAAATGACAGCCAGCCAGCAACTACCATAAAAAAAATCTAGAGTAACAGAAGCCAATTACTGAAGATGATTCAAACTTAACAGTTCACACAGAAGAAGCCTCCCTTGAACCTGCCAAAGAAAAAGTGCAAAAGAATATTGGTTAGGGTTTACAAGTAATTAGGGAATCAATCCTGAAAACTAATGAAAAAAATAGATACTAGACTCCTCACACCAAAGGAAATACAGGAATTAAGGAACAGCATAGCAAAAATAGAGAAAAAGGTGAATGATCTCAAAAATAGACTGGAAGCAAAGGAAAATGGAATCAACAATCTGGAAGATAACCAGGCAGAATTCAGCAAATAAGAGAAACAATGAAACAAAAAACTTAAGAATATGAAGAAAGCCTGATGATAATGAACCATTATCCATGAACCAAAACAATGTTTGAATTATTGGGGTTCCTGAACAGGAAGAAATATATAAACCTACAGTTAAAATAGTAAAGGAATTCTTGGAAGAAAATTTCCCCAATATCATGAATGAGGAGATGATAATCTTTCAAGAAGCAGAGACAACACCCATTAGATTAACTCCCTGTCCAACCAACTAACCAACCAACCAACCCCCCCAAACGCATCAAAATTTATAGTAGTCAAATTATCCAACTTCAAGGAAAAAGAATCAGGAGAGCAACTGGAGAGTAAAAAGCAGTCATATAGAAAGGTAAATAAGTTCAGACCACTAGTAGAAACCATTCATGGAATAAAAAATTGAAGAAACAGATTCTAGAAGTTGAAAGACAACAACTACAATATAAGAATACTTATTAGCAAATCTGTCCATCAAATATGAGGGGGAAATAAAAGTTTTCTCAAATAAGGAGACCTGTAGAGAATTCATAAAAAACAAAACCAGCATTACAAAAAATACTTTTCAGTTCTTTAAGGTTAGAAAATCAACAATTGTAGCACACAAATATGAACTCATTATAGGATGTCACACCTTCCAGAAAGAAACACAATGAAAATAATATCTAAAGCATTACGGGTCCAGTGGAGAATTGAAGACAGGAATATACTCCTCTCACACCCATATACCATCCCATAAAGGAGAAGAAGGAAAGTAATAAAAAAAGATAGGGGATTATAGCAACTAATGTACATTTAAATTTAATTACACTGAATGTTTAAAGTTTAAACACATCAATTAAAAGACAATTAGTAGCAGACTGGATTAGACATAAAAATCCATTAATCTGCTACCTTCAAAAGATGCATCTCAAATTCACAGACAAAAATAGACTGAGAGATAAAGGATAGCAAAAAAGTTACCAAACTAATGGCAATAAAAAAAGGCAGGGGTGGCAATCTCTGACAAAACAGACATCAAGTTAAGAATGGGCATTTCATAAGACTCAAGGAATCAAACGACCAAGAACGCATAGCCATAATAAACATATGCACCCAACAGAAGACCCTCGAAATTTGTCAGCCAAATTTTCAATGAGATGAAAAGACAAACGACCAGATCAACAATTAGAGTAGGTGATTTCAATATACTGCTCTCAAAGAAAGATAGAGGTGGAAGTCACCCAATGTGGTGCCCATTTGAGGATTAAGAGTGTAAGGGTGGTGTCTAGCCTGTCGATCTGAGATAGCCAATGAGACCTCTGTGTCTTCTCCTGAGGATTCTGGGAAACATGGTCCTTCCTTCATGGAGGTGGAGACACTGTCTCAGTTTACTTCCTTGGAGACTTTCTACAGACCATATTTGCTTGGAGACTCGACTGACCAGGCTGACTTCCTGTGAGACATCCCTGAGGAGAAGCCACATGGAGCTACCCTGATGTGGCCAGAAACCTGGACCTGGAGAAGTCATGTGGAGACCCCTGCCAGTGCTGGGATGCTCCTACCACCACTGACTTTGCACCCACTGGCCTGTGATCTTCTTGCATCCAGCCTCATTGGATGTGTTTTGTGAACCTGAAAAGGACTTTATAGATTGCTCTTGGACATAAAGGCTAATATTGAACTTATGGACTTGATCTGGACCAGGCTGGGATGTTTTTCTCAATGTTCAATTGTATATAAACCTCTCCCTTATATACATATGAGTGATATGAATTTGTTTCTTTTGTCTACTCAGACTATCACAATAGATAAACAGGTAAGAAGTTCCATAAAGAAGCTGAATAGCTGAACAACACAATTAAACAATTGACTTCCAAGACATTTTCAAAGTTCTCCAACCAACAGCAAAAGCACACAAACAAGAAGCCTCCACATTTTTCTCTACTCAAAAATAGACCACATGATGGGACACAAGGCAGGCTTGAGAAAATTCCAATACATAGAGGTCTCTCAAATCAACTTTTCTGACATCAGTGCCAAAAAGCTGGAAATCAAGAATAGAAAGTCCCCCCCCAAAAGACAAAAACAAAATCTTGGAGACCAACTATCACACTTCTCAAAAAAGAATGTGTAATAGCCCAAATTAGAGAGGAAATTGAGAAGTTCCAAGAAAGACCATGAGAAAGACAACACAACATACCAGAATCTATGGGAGGCAACAAATGCAGTTATCACTTTATTGCAACAAATGCTCACATGAAAAAAGAGGAGAGAATTAGAGTCAGCACCTTAACACAACACCTCCAGCAGTCAGAACAGAGTCAACAGCATTATCCTTCCAACAGTGAAAGAAAAAAAGTTATAAAAATTAGAGTGGAGATAATGAACTGGAAAGGAGAAGAAAAAAAAAGCAACAAAGCAAACTCCCAAATGCATTCTATGAAGCTCGTATATCCCTGATACCAAAATCAGGCCATGATCCCACAGGGATAGAGAATTAAAAACCAGTATCTCTCATAAACATAGATGCGAGATTCCTCAAAAAAGTCTTGTCCAATAGAACCCAACAACATATCAAAAAATAGTGCATCACGATCAAGTGTAATTCACACCAGTAATGTAGGGATGGTTCAGCATTTGAAAAAACAATTCATGTAATCCATCACATCAACAAGAAAAAAGACAAGAACCATGTAATCAATGCAGAAAAAAACATTTGATAACATCCAACACGAACTCTTGATAATTTATAAATTATTATTTTGTCATATCTTACACTGTCTGAAGTCTCCCTTCACTCACTTTTCTATTGTCCATCTCCCAGGGAGGAGGTTTATATGTAGATACTTGTAATTGGTTTCCACTTTCTAACCCATCTTCCCTCCACCCTCCTGGTATTGCCACTCTTACCACTGGTCCTGAAGGAAACATCTGTCCTGGATTCCCTGTGTTTTTAGTTCCTATCTGTATCAGTGTACATCTTCTGGTCTAACTGAATTTATAAGGTAAAATTGGAATCATAATGGGGGGGGGGAAGAAAGCATTTAAGGACTAGAGGAAAGTTGTGTCTTTCATCATTTCTACACTGCACCCTGACTGGCTCATAATGACTCTTCTATAAGGGAATGTCCAGTTGCCTTTAGGTGAGTACAGATGAGATTTAGGTCCCCAGTCTGTACTCCCCCTCATTCACAATGATATGATTTTTTGTTCTTTGTTTTTTTTGTTCTCCTTAATTCTCTCAAGAAGATAGAATTTTAAGGGAAAATCTTTAATACAATAAAAGTCATATACATGAAACCAATAGTCAATATTACATTCAATGGAGAAAAGTTGAAAACATTTTCACTGAGCAAGAGAACTGAACAAGGACATCGCTTATCACCACTTCTGTTCAACATTGTGCTAGAAATTCTAGCCAATCATAAGCCAATGGTAACATATCAAGGATCTATGATTGGATAAAGAAGTAAAAGTTTTGCTAATTGCTATATTATAATTTTATTTATTAAAAATCCGAAGTGGTCCACAATAGCATTGCTGAAAACAATAGAGGAGTTTGGTAGAGTAATGGGATACAATATTAGCAAGCAGAAAGCAATTGTATTTCTTTAGACCAGAGACGGGAATCAGAAAAAGATGTCAAGGTATCAGTACCATTCAGCAAAGCCACACAAAAGCTAAAGTACTTAGGAATAAACCTAACCCCCAAACCAAAAGACCTGTATAAAGGAAACTATAAATATTACTACAAGAAACCAAAAAGGATCTACAGAAATGAAAGCATATTTTATACTTATAAATGGGGAGAGTCAGCATTATGTTTTTTTTTTTTTTTGCATCACTGGCCTGGTGGGAGTAGGAAGCCCATCCTTGCTCCTGGAGAGCTGCTGCTGGATTTGAACTGCCAACCCATGGGCCACAGTCCCACACACAACCACTGCGCCACCAGAGCTCAGCCCTCAGAGTTAGTTTTGTGAACATGTCAACACTACCTAAAGCAATCTCTAAATTCAGAGCAATCCAGATCCAAATTCCAACATCATTCATCAAAAAATGGAAAAAATGACTACTAACTTCATATGGAAAGGGAAGAAACCCAGGATAAGCAAAGAACTCAAAAAAAACAGAGTAGGTGTTCTTACACTACCTGTCCTCAAAACCTATACAAAAACTATTCATCCACAGCTGTCAAACTACCTGGTACTGTTTTAAAGACAGGTACTCAGACCAATGAATGGATAAGGACAGAAGACCCAGAAATAAAAATACCCTCATATAGAAAACTGATTTTTGTAAAAGACCTTAAAAGCAGTAATTGGGGCAAAGATGCCCTTTTCAATAAATTGAGCTAGAAAAATTGGATATCCACTGTGTTAGTCTGGGTAGACTAGAGAAACAAATCCATAGAAACTCTTATGTGTATAAGAAAAAGCTTTATATACAACAGCAACTGGACATCAAGAAAACACCCCAGTCCAGTCCAGTTCAAGGTCATAAGTCTGATATTAGCCCGTAAGACAGATACCAATCCATAAGTCTTCTTCAGACCCACGAAGCACATACAATGATGATGCCAGGACAATCACAGGCCAGTGAGGGCAGAGTCTTGTGTATCCAGTGGTGGTAGATGCATCTAAGTGCTAGCAGGGGTCTCCTCATGGCACCTCCAGTTTCCAGGGCTCAGATTCTATTAGAATGCTGCGATTTGTCTTGTCAGCTGCAATGTCTCTCAGGGAGGGAGCCTTGTGTCTCATCAGTAGAGGGTCTCCAAGGGACTGAGGAATTAGTCTCTCATCTTCAAGGGGGAAATATAGTCGGATTTACTAGAATTATCAGGAGAAAGCCATTCCCACACACTGATCTCGTTGGCTATCTCAGATTGACAGGCTACACTCCACCTCTACACTCTTAATCCTCAAATTGACACCAGATTAGGTGACTGCCACATCCACCTGCAGAAGAATGAAACAAGACAGATATCTTACCTCATGCACAAAAACAAACTCAAAGTGGATGAAAGACTTGAATGTAAAACCAAAAGCTATTAGGACCATCAATGAGAAATAGTGACAAAGCTAGTGCAGGGAATATGCAGCCTATCAGAAGTAAGACAGGAAATATATTCCATAGAGGATAAAATAGATGAGTGGGGCCTATTTAAAATAAAGCACTGTGTACATTAAAAGACTTCATTTAAAGAATAAAAAGAGAGTACCCAGACAAGGAAATGATATTTAGTAATGACATAATAGACAAAGGACAAATGATCAAAATCTACAGAATTTTACAAGTTTACAACCAGGAAAAAAACATCCCAAACTACTAACAGCTTCTGAGAAGGTGGACTACGGACCCGAATAGGCAATTCATAAAGGATGGCACTCAACTGATGAATAAAGAAGTGTGGAAATTCTCCCAGTCACTCACCATACAGGAATGAAAGTCAAAGCAACCATGAGATACCACCTTATGCCCGTAACTGTAGCCCAAGAAAAACAAAAACAGAACAACAACTCTTGGAGAGCTTACGGAAAGATAGGAACACTTGTACACTGCTTGTACACTGTAAATATGTTTAGCCACTGTGGAAGTTGATATGGTAATGTTAGAGTAGCCAGCCTCTAACAATATTATGAGCTTTATAGGAGCAATTGTATGGTTATAATATATAGAGATCATAGTAAAGTCATGGAAGATAGGAGAGACAGGAGAGAGAGACAGGAGAGAGAGAGAGAGAGAGAGAGAGAGAGAGAGAGAGAGAGAGAGAGAGAGAGAGAGAGAGAAAGAGAAAGAGAGAAAGAAAATAAAGGAATCAGTTACATCTTATGGTGGCATGCTCACCCCCAGGCTGTCCATGATCTCAGCAGCCAGGTCTGCACAGACTGGGGGAGGACAGGAAGGGAAAAGAGAGCCTCTCCCCATTATCCCTGGCCAAGCCCTGTATATATTTGGGGCGTGACCACAGGTGATCACAAACGTCACACAAAGGGGCTCTACAATAGGCCTAAACATCACAGGAAGGGGATGAGCTAGGGCTGTACACATGATAGGAAGCGGTGGGACTAGAGGTGCATAGGGGTATACAAGTGACAAGACGGAAGACTCGACCCACGGTGGCAGCCTAATCATGGTCATCCTGGAGTTGGCTCGACCTTGCCTCTGGGCTCTTCTTTAAGGGAACAATCCTTTACCCTTATCAGAAGGAAGTGGGCCCTACGTAGGGTAGGACAAACTATACAGCCTGGTAGCTCTAGATAGCTGATAACCCTTAGGGAGCTTAACCTCTGATCAAGTTGCGTTGATCTCTAAGTGTATAGTCATTTACCGTGCATAGCAAGCAGCATCTTAGGTTTGGGGGAGATGTCCTGGGGAGAAATCTTTCTGTATCCCACATGGTGATATCTAAAACAGGTGGAAATTGAACTACCACACGATCCAACAATACCATTATTGGCATATACCCCCAAAGAAATAAAAAATGATTATAGACAGATGATTGCTCCCCTCATGTTCATTTCAGGGCTGTTAACAATAGCAAGAAGCTGAAAACAACCTATTCCCATTGTTAGAAGAGTGGATTAAAAAAACCCTGGTACATGCACACAATGTCATACTACTTTCTCTTAAATAATAGTGATGAAACCATGAAGCCCCTTAATCCTTGTAAGACTCTGGAAAGCATGCTGAGTGAATTTAGTTAAACACGAAGGGACAAGTACTCTATGAGTCCACTGAGGTAGGAACATGCAGCAGAATTCACACAAGTTCAAGTTTCATAGGGCTTCCAGTCTTCTGGACTGGATAGAGACTAGATAGTCTGGTCAAGAGAGAGACCAGTGCCCATGAACCAACTACACATCATTCAATTCAGGTAAGTATAGTGTAGGTCAATTGGAGAGAGAACACCCGGAGACAGCTGGGATCAAATGGTCGTGGAGAGGAGAAAGGAGTGGTTGCCACGTGGATCTAGGGTGAGGTCTTCAGGAGAGGGAGCTGACCCTGTCAGAAGGATGAAGCCTACTGATGGGAGGGGCAGCACAGGAAAGGGGAGAGTCATGCTTTAGGGGAATGCATATGTATATTTGTCGAGGGGAGGTGAGGCAGAGACAACCTCCAAGTGAAGCGAGGAGTGACTGGTGATTCTTTTGGAAGCGTTAGGTAGGGAGTGTCTTATGTGGCATGCAGTGTCTAGGCAGCATTGAACTAGGATATTAGGGTATCACAGGAAACCAGGATGGGGACCCTGGAATGCTGGCACACCAAATACTGGATATTCAGGGCTCATAGCATGCTCTAGAGTCTGCATTGGTGAGACTCCAAAGAGAACTCCACTGAGTGAACTGGACTCTACCTCCAACACACTTGTAATCTAAGGATTTAAGTCAGAAAACATATGGTGTCTGAAAAAGCACAGTAAACTCTATCAAGAGTGGTGTACTGTTAGATGGTAGACAAACAAGGTCTTGCTATATCAACCCTTATATGCTATATTAGGATATATATTATTTGGGAATTCTTGTGATGAACATTCTGTTCTACTTTGCTTATGCTTGTATATATTAGGGTTTATCTCAGGTCTGTTGCCTTTTGTGTTTACCCTATTGGAGCTGTGTTGTTTTCCTGTTTTTTGGCAAATGAAACCCAGAGACCTTGAGCTAATAGGGAAAGTAAATAAAACCAAGAGTATCAGGGGAGAATGGGAAAATAAAAGGAGTGGGGGAGATAAAAGGGAGATGATATCCAGGAATGAAAAGTATGGAAACTGATTATAGAAGCAATTGTACAATTCTGTTTGACGTGATTTAACTATGGAATGAGATGGCATTTGTATTAACTCCCAAAGTACAGCTAAATAAAAGGATGAAAAATGTCGTAGATGTAGGTATGGGTTGTTTGGGGCTCATACTAAGTCCTTGTTCCACTTAAGAACATTTTGTTCTTACATCATGGCCCTCCTCCAATTGCCCTCAGGAAGTGAACACAGAAAATACAGTGCTACAGAAAAATGTGGTGAAGAATCTCGATGATGCCATGCTAGCAGATAAAATTAGCTTCTGAGGCCATAAAGACTTGTTTCCAAACAAGCAGATTTCTAAGTGAGATGTCAACTAAGTCTACATGGAAGAAGCACACCATCATCAGTCACTGAGGGATTGAAATCCACGTAATCTGAAACAGAATGAGGATTAGTATCAGAGCCTAAAGTGTGAGAATCTGGTTTGCAGAAGACTATAAGTGACAGTGGAAGCCCAAGATTCATTTGTGGAACTACATGGAAATAAGCCTCCAGAGTACTCCCCCTATCTAAAATTGAAAGATGAGAGGAAAGTGGTCCCTAGAGATCTTGGGAGAAGGAGTATAGAAGATCAAAGGCATAAATCTGACTCAAACAGTTAAAACTTTGTCAGTCAATCCTCAGCATGATGCAAGCTAGACCTGATCTGGTTTAAAAAATGTCTCTGTTTTTGGTTTTTAATGTTTGGTTCCTGTGCATTCATAGTGCAGTCTATGTCAGAGGTGTTATGTCAATGGAGGTTTCCCTCTTAAAACTGTTATATGCTTTTCTGTATTTTAGCACATGAAACCCAAGAGCGATGAATTTATGGGGACAGTAAGTAGAATAAGGGAGGGGTTTGGGGGCAGAGGGGTACCATGGATACCATGGTGGGATAAAAAGAGACAATGTTAGGGGTCTATGTAGGAAAACAATGGTTGGAAACTGATTATGGTAGCAATTGTACAATTCTTCCTGACATGATTGAAATATGGAATGGTACATTATATGAACTGTATCCAAAGTAATAGCAAAAATTTAAAAACATAAAAAGATAAATATTTACCTTCCTTATAAAGTTAAGAAGACCAACAGAATCAAGATGATGAGTTGATTGTGGGAAATATTAACCTATTGTTATTGGACAGCACATGTTTCTTTGATTATGTATGCTATTTAAAATTTATTTTTAAAATAGATCTTGACATCAGGAGAGATTCTGTGACTTTACCCTCCACCTATTATAAGAGGTACAACTTCAGATTCTCTTACAAAGTGAGAGCTCATGGGAATTCCCTATTTATACTTGCTCTTAGGGCTTCGTTTTAAATAAAATTCCTCTCAGGAAAACTGTATTTTAGGTCCCTAGAGAATTTAGTTTACATTTTAGAGGGAAATGGTTAGTATTGGGTTAAATGCCTAGGGATAAAATGGAGCAAAGATAGGCTAGTGAGGCTGTCAGAGATGACTGGGCTGCCAGAGTTTCATCATTGTGCACTTAGTCCTAGATCCTCCCACTGCTTCATGGCTCTGTGCTTACCAGAGAAGGTGCCAAGTGGTGTGTGTCTCGTCAGGAACATCTACAGAATTTGTACAGAACTGACCATTTTTGTTGTTGTTTTTTTTTGGTGTGTTTTTTTTTTGGGGGGGGGAGCCTCACTGTCCTCTGGTGGGAGTGGGAGGCCCAACCTTGATCCTGAAGAGCTGCTGCTGGATTTGAACTGCCAAGCCAGTGGGCCTCAATCACTACGCCACCGAGGGTCAGCCCTAGAACTGACCATTCTTCTCCATCACTTCTTTCCTTTCTTTTTGACCTCTCTTTCACTCTTCTATCATAGAACTCATGGTAAAGAAATCATGCTCTAGATTGCCATTGAGGGGTCCGATTCTCCACAGACGATGCCTGCAAATCTAGACTTGTAGTCTTCCATTCTGACTTCATCTGCAAACAACAATGATTGTAACAGATACTCTCGGACTGAACCCCAGTGGCATAGTGGTTGTGTGTGGGACTGCGGCCCACGGAGGTTCAATTCCAGCAGTGGGGCTGGCCCCCTACTCCCACCACCGGAGAGCAGTGATGGCCCCCCCCCCCCCAAACAAAACAAAACAAAACAGATACTCTCTGTGCTTCCCTGTCTTTCCATTCCTGTTTATTTTTCTCATTCCCTGTAGGCTTGTGAAACCAAAATCACTTCCATGGAGTCAATTCCGACTCAAAGTGACATCAGAATTCAGAGTAAACTGCCCCCTTGAATTTCCAAGGCTGTCTATCTTTATTAGAACAGTAACTCCACCCTTCATTTAATCTCACATGTGTTTATTGGTCATGTTGGCACAACAAACCTATCTATCTTCATTGGCCCTGTTGGCACAACAAACCTGCCTATCACAATGCATCCCTTGCCAACTTGGCACCTGTTTACAATTCTTTTGCCATATATAATTTCCAGACATTAATGAAATAAAACATACTGAACATCAAACATCTATCATATGTATAAATGAAAACACATAGAATTCAATTCTATCTGACATATCATACATGAACAAAGAAAAGATACTTGTCCGGAGCCATCCAGCCTGGACATGCTTGACCTTGCTACAGTCACTAGTCTGAACTCTGTTACTGTTTGTTGCCTGAGCTTAGTAGTCTATTATCTTTATAACAGTAAACAGCCCTGCCTTTTGAAGCTTAACTTGCAGACTTGCTGACCTTCACTTGTCAGTAACTATATGCTAATCACCTAAGACTAGTCTATTATCTTTATTACAATAAACAGCCCTGCCTTTTGAAGCCTGACCTTCAGACGGCCCCCTACCCCTGCCCCCTACCGCAAGATGAACTGCGTCAAAGTTACCTTTGCTAACCCCTCCCTCCCTGTTCATTCCTTATTTGCCCCCTGCTTTAAAAGAGACTTACAGAAAAATAAAAAATCAGACCTTGACAAGACTCCGCTTTGTCTCGCTTCTTTTTTCCGCCCGTTTCTCTTTCAGGCTGGATCTCCTCGCCCCCACGAATAACTGAGTCCCACGGGACGGGACAAGTGGCGCCCAACGTGGGGCCCGAGGCAGGGACCCTCGCCAGACGGACCCCTTCTGAAAGCAGCGTCACGACTATATCCCATACATTGAGTACCACTTTCACCGCTCGTGAGAGTCGCCAGTCCTCGGTAATTAGATTTCCGTCCATCTCACAGAAATGGGCCAAAGATTGTCTAAAGAAGTGGTCTTTATAAGAGATCTTAAGGTTTCCCTCAGGGAAAGAGGAGTTAGAGTTAAGAAAAAGGATTTGATAAAATTTTTCCCTTTTGTGGATCAAGTTTGCCCATGGTTCATTGTCAATGGGCCTGAGATACATCGCAAAAAATGGCAAAAAGTTGGAAGAGATTTAAATAACAAATTGCATAAGGAAGGACCCAACGCTGTTCCCGCCTCGGTATTTTCCTATTGGGGTCTTATCAGGGACATTGTGGTGGCCGCGTCTGATGACCCAGATAAACAACAACTTCTTTCAGTGGCGGAATATTGTCTCTGTCCGCTCTCCCGCTCAGCTTCCGTTACTTCCCTTTCGTCCAATAGGGACCCCACTAAACCTCCCTCAGTAGTCATAAATATGCCTGACATCCAAAAACCCGTGGCTACTAACTACCCCTACCCTCCCCTTCCGAAGGAAGAATGCCCCTCTGACGGTCCCATGACTTTCCCCCTCTTTGCCAAATCCACGGATAATGACCCCCTAGACCCCGGGGATGTGGCCACCCTAGAGGAGGAGGCAGCTCGATACCATAACCCTGACTGGCCTCCTGCACTCTCGGCCCCTCCTCCAGGGCCTCCCTCTTATGCCCCTCAAAATTGCGCTCCTGCCTTCCCCACTCCCGTTCTTCCTGTTGTCACCCTCGCCGAGGCCAGAAACTTACCTCTCAGGTTACCGAATTAAAAGAGGTCTTAAACCTCCAAAAGGAATTGGCTCGCCTCTCCACGGAGCTCTCTTCCCTTCAAACGTCCCTTCGAGAGACCATTTTTCTCCCCCCGCTCCCTGGCCAGACGCGTACTCAGCAACGTACCACAGCCCAAAGTTATTAAAACAGATAACGGCCCAGGATATACTAGCTCTAGCTTTAAACAGTTTTGCCTACAAATGGGGATCCGCCACGTTACAGGTATCCCCTACAACCCTCAGGGACAGGGCATTGTCGAAAGAACACACCAAACCCTAAAAAAAATATGCTTTTCAAACTACAGTCACGGGGGGAGTCCTTATATCCCCGCACTGGTCATTTCAAAACTCTCCTCAACCATGCAGTGTTTGTTTTAAACTTCCTCACATATGACTCCACAGGTAGGTCGGCTGTAGATCGCCTCTGGCACCCATCCACAGCTAATAATTACGCCCAGGCCATGTGGAAGGACCCTTTGCTCAACAAATGGCAGGGCCCAGACCCCGTCCTCATATGGGGAAAGGGGCACGCGTGCATATATGATTCAGGAGCACAAAATGCCAGGTGGCTTCCAGACCGCCTTATAAAGCTTTTTAACCCATCCAGGAAATCACTGCGACCGCCCTAAGGCCAGAAAGTGTGGGTATACTGATTATTACTGCGCTGCGTGGGGCTGCGATACCACCGGTAAGAGGGCTAGATCTTCTTTTTCTGCAACAAGGTGGGCTATGCGCAGCTCTTAATGAAGAGTGTTGCTTTTATACGGACAAACTGGGACTTGTTGAGAACAGCCTACAAAAGGTCAGAGAAAGCTTAGAAAAGAGAAAAAAAGAAAGAGAACAGCAAGAATCACGGTATAAAAATTGGTTTTCTACCTCCCCCTGGCTTTCTACCCTGCTCCCAAGCCTATTGGGACCCCTTGTAGGTCTCTTATTACTCCTGACATTTGGCC